>JZRO01000511.1:0-43915 GCA_000963465.1 Blastocystis sp. subtype 9
TAGCAGCAGCGGGAGTCTTGATGCCCAGACCAATATCAGCATACCAACGCTGGTTGGCCTTCTTGCCAAGGAGATGGACCTTGCGGTAAGAGAACTTGTCTTGCTTCTGGAAAGCAGCTTGGTTCTACAAATAACAATTAGATATACTGATCATCCAGCGCAGTCGAAACAACACACTGCGTTGACTGAAAAGAGAAACAGACTATCTACAACACGATACATACTTGCTCCTGAATTTCAGCCATTGTTTTCCGAGTACAAAAGGTGATCTTTGAGAGTTGAACGAAAGAAGGGAATGAAAAAACCCAGGGGTTAGTCTATTGTTCTATAATAAATTTATGCTTTTATCTATTAGGGTCTTGAATATTTCTTTTATCGCTATTATTATTTAATAGACTGTGATTATTCCCAAATGCATGCGGTGCTCTCTTGAGGTCCATAGAATGCTATTACGAATACTTCCGGTTCTGAGGTTTCTACGCTTTTAATATAGAACAATAAAAAGTCTCGAAATTGGGATTTCAAATAGGCAAAGACTTTTTCTTTTTCTGTAGAAATCTCAAGTGTGTCCCTGTGGCCTAATGGATAAGGCGTTTCCCTCCGGAGGAAAAGATTGCGGGTTCAAGTCCCGCCTCGGACTTTATTTTATGTTTCAAGGAGGTGCTTTGAATCGAATTGCCCGTTCTGCTGGCTTGAATATGATTATTCAAGTAGTACGCTCGATTGTTTTTGACATAGGTCCTGAATAGGCTGTTTTCTTTCCTTATCAATGCGGTAATCATTCGATTTGTTTCTATTGAGTACATCGGTGTTGTGAACGTGAGGTTTGACACTTGTTTGTTGACTGATCTCATAGACTGTCACTTCTTGTGACAACGATCCTATTTTTATCTCGAGAACCTGTGCGTAAAGCTTGTTTAGATAAAGGAAAAGAGGATTGGAGAGTTGTCAATCAATTAGCGTGGTTATCGTAGGCTGAGTCATGAAAGTACTATCCAGAATTCCTATTGGAGTGTTGGTGTCGATTATTTTGTCACTAGTATGGTTGTATGTACTTCCCGATCCTCACATTCCATTTTATGGCGAGGTACGATTGATTATGTTTTCATTTCTCTCAGGCTATTGCAGTATATGCTGTTTCATCTATCATTGCGCTCTGCTCTGAGTCTGCCTATGTTCTGACACAGATATCCCTGCATACGAACGTCAAAGTATTTGTTGAAAGTACTGCATTGACTGTGCGCAGCATAGTGAACTGCACTCTGCTCTGTCTCTTTCCTTCTCTCGGTCTGAAGGGCTTTTGCATCGGAGAAGTCATCTTCGCACTCTGCTATCCTCTCCTGTATCTCTATCTTGTCTCTGTAATGTAGTTATGGCATCAGCATTATTCGACTCCTCAGGGACTCCAGCACCAACTCATCTCTTCCAATCCGGCGGATTTCCGATGTGTTCCCTTCCTTCTCGTCCTCTGCAATCTCTGTGGATGCGCTGAAGATGCTTCTTCTCTTCTTCCGACAATCTCTGTTGAAGCAACTGCTTACAGAAGGAGAAAAGTACATTCTCAGTTTCAGTTCTGTTTCAATGCACGACCAGGGTGTATTTGACATCGTAAACAATCTTGGATCTCTCTTCGCTCGCTTTTTGTTCCAGCCTCTCGAAGAGGGGTTCTATCTGTATTTCTCCCGCGTATCATCTGCTGTTTAAATGAATGATAGGAGAGTAATCGAGAAGGAGGTAAGAATCAAACAGCTGTATCGGTTTGCTTGGTTCTACTACGCTGTCTCTCCTACGTTGATCTTTATTGCATCTTATTATATCTAGTTTGGCTGGATTGTGATTGCATTCGGATACCCCTTCTCTTCTGTTCTTCTCTTTCTCTATGGAGGATCTCAGCTGTCTACTCCTGTCGCGATCACCATGCTTCGGGTATACTGTGTATACGTGCTATTTTTGGGACTGAATGGCATTTCGGAGGCTTTTTTCATGGTACGAACATTTATTCGGAGTTATGGGTAGGCTACTGCAGAAGCTGGACGATTAGAGCGATATAACGGAGAGATGGCACTCTTTTCAGTAGTGTTCATAGTAGTGGCTCGATTGTGCACACCTCTCTTTGGCTCTGTGGGTTATATTTTAGCAAACATCGTAAACATGGGATGTCGATGTGTTCATCACATTCGTTATCTTTCACGATATGCAGAGAAGCCTGTGATCAAAGATATCTCTGTTTCCCCACTTTGGTTGTTTTACGAGATTGCTGTATGCGGATTCTTGGCCTATTTGGAACAGGTGTTCAAACCGCTTAGCTTTAGACACATTGCTCTATTTGTTGGGATCGGTGCATGTAGTGGGATATCTGTTCTTCTTGTGTTGTGGCTTGTGGACCAAAAGACTGTTATGGCTATTCGTATGATCTTTTCGAAAGAAACAAAGTCAACACTGAAGACTGATTAAATAGTTTTTAAGACCAATCATCGTGATGGGTTTGGCGATGAGCCCATTTAGTCCTGTTTGTCATAGCATGCAATATCTTATACCACATTTTCTGTATGCATCGCGTTGCTCACTCATTGTGTTGCCAGTTAAACCAACGATTAATCCTTTATATCCTTGTTGACGGAGTATCTTTGTCACATCTCCTCCATTTAGTCCAGGCATCTCATAATCGAGAAGTGTTAAATCGAAACAAGTTCCTTGCTGAATCGAGTGGAGAAATTCTTCTCCGTTTTTGAAGAGAATACACTTATTAAAAGTGGATAATCGATTTTACATCATATCCCAAGCGTTTCAGACATGAATTCAGTAACTGTCGAATTGACGACTGGTCATCAACGATAGCGATTGTTTTTATTTTACACTTGACTGTAGGTGAGACAGAGGTCTTTTCCGGATCGTTGCTACAGTTATCGTTTCCAGAAAATGGAAGAAATATCTCGAAGCTGGAACCAACTTTAGTTTCAGTAGTTACACGAATCACTCCCTGATGTAAACATACGATGTGCAGCGATAGACTCAATCCTAGTCCAGTTCCTCTCCCTTTTTGTGTCTCACCACTCCGAATCTGCTGATATCTAGAGGTTCGTCCATTCATAGTTCTTTACGGCACAAAGAGAGACGATAAGTCTTCTTTCAGAATACCAATACCTGTGTCGCTTACTTTGATCTGAACCCATTTCCCTGCAGAGAGAAACTGATCTCGATAGTCTCCTGATCCATCATATAACACAAGAGAAGTCCGAGAATCTGATAATGGAGAGATATTCCTTACGAATTGAAGTGGCTGTATACCCATTAATAATGACGAGTAGTGCTTTTCACTAGTTTTATTGAGTAACTGTTCTTGAAGATCGATTGGGAGTTCATAGCATATATCTTTTGTTAAGGTGATTTGACCCCCAACAGGAGTAAACTTGCAAGCTGAGAATTAGTGGACACTAGAAAATAAACCATTGCTCAAGAAATTATTAATCACTATACATAGTTTTGTTTGATCGCCATATCTATTCCTCAGAAACAGACAATCCATACATGTATGTTGGAGAGTGATTTAAGTTACTTTTTAAACAAATCCCTCGTGATGAACACTTAGAATCAGTCGATCAACACAGCTCACACAGTGATTTCGTATTGATTCACTAAGTTTTTTAGGTCTGTATCAATTGAAAACCATTTCTTTTCTAGCAGATACTTACCCTCTTCGATCTTCTGTATACTCAAGACATCGTTTAGAATATGATATAGAGAATCACAGGAGATTCTCAATACAGAGAGCAACTCTTTTGTTTCCTTCTCAGAAGATGACCCCAATAAGTCAATTCCGATACTAATGGGAGTTAACGAATTTCGAACTTCATGAAACATATATGCCTATTGAATCATTCTCAATGTAATATACAATAAAGTCACGTTTATTCTTATTTGCTCGCTGTGCTTCTTCTCGAAGACGTATCTCATTTTCTTCTCGTTCCACCTCCTTTGTGATATTTCGCAGAGACATCATCGCTTTTAAGTTATTTTCAACCTTAACCATGTTAAGTTCGAGCTGAATCCCTGACTGTAGCGAAATGTGGATTCCATGCAATGCGTGATTATTTAATTCAGTAACATACGGAGTCAGATGGTCTCGGAATTCCGTGCTAAACTCATTTTGATCCTTATTCAGAAAGATATTACTCACGATTGCAGTATCAAAAGAGTGGAGGATTTGAAGTGGCTGAATAGTTTTCATATCCATGATGCATGATCCGTCAAATGCTGCTTCAATCATTGCACTTTGCAGAGTGTTCATTCGTTCAATAGCTTGATGAAGTTTCTTTTCTTCTTGTTCAAGCTTCACGCTCCGAGTTACATCCTTGATGCAAAGTATCGCCTGAGCATAGTAATGATAAGATAACTGAATCGGAATTGCAATGACTTGATAGTAATGATAACTACTATGTGCTACCATTACTGTTGTATAATCAAAGATTGGAACGCCATTCACATTTAGTTCCTTCATCTTCTGTATAAAGGTTTCTCGACATGACTCCTCTACATATTGGAGAAAGCAACTACCTCGTTCTTTACATCCGAATAACTGTTTCATAGAATAAGATGGATACAAGATCGTAAGATGCTGCAACTCAATCACACAGTTACCATCATATGCTATGTTCATTATCCTCTTCAGTCTCGTATTTTCTAACGAATAGAGCTTCAAAGAGTTCTGAAGATAAATGTGATGATTGAAAATCGCTTGGTAGGATGCACAATGAACAAGAATATCATCTGGAGAAAGAACGTAGAATGATGAGAGATATGATTCCTCTTGACTTGAGTCTTTCCAGAAAAGACATATCATCGTTGATTGACCAACTGTTAACGAACTGATCAACTCGATAGTCGCTGTATTATCCATATTGAAATAGTCCAGAATCGAGGAGTTAACAACGATTCCAAATTGTTCACTAGCAATCCGATTTACATATTTCACTTGGAGTTGGGGAGACACGATCATCACTGGGTTGAGTGACATGGACACCAGATAGAACGCTTCAGAGGAAAGAATTCCAAGTGGATAGGGAATGTTCTGAGTTATTTCTATTCCAAACAGAGAGGAGGAAATTGAATATCTGTGTAATGTGGTTTGGATTTCAGGACAAAAGACAGTAGTTTCTAGAGATTGAAGTAACTGATCTCGGTGTTCCTTAGTTAAGTGCCACAAAATTCCCATTTTCTTATTGTCAATAATGGCATCATTATCACTTAAAAGTGCTTGATCATTTGTTTCCAAAAAAGAAAAAATCTCACCCTTGCTTTGAGGTTTCGATTTAGTATAGAACGTAGTCATGTCTACAGTACTCATCAACTGAACTACCGATTGATCTGACTGTTTAAAGATAGCATACTTCTTTCCCTGCATCTCCAAACACTGCAAAAGGATGCAAATACACTCGGTAGGAGTAACACTCTCTGAAACCCACCGTTGTAGTTTACTGGGTAACGAGCTAACCAATTCTGTCGATGTTTCAACTGGTTTGTCTCGTGAAAAAGTCGCAATCGGAGTAAGAAAAGACTCTATCATCCATCCATATTTCAGTCTAGTTTTTCTTAGTATTCCATTTGCATATAACTTCTCCACAGGAAGTCCAGAATGTATATCCACTTCAGTCAACTTCTTTCCGTTCCAATCTGCTTTTTTGAGACCTGACCGATCAAAACAAGCAATGATTACCTCTCCCAAATCACACACAATCAAGAACTGACTATCTGAACTCCATGCATTCAAAGCTTCCACACACAGATGATCGTGCTCTTCACTCGTTGAGTCGATCAAAGCAAGAGAAACATCAAAATAGGAAGGAACACGCACGCAAAACACTTTATAACAAATTATACTTCCAGATGCACTCAGCACATGCAAAGTAAAACGAAGTGTGAAGAACAGGATGGTATGCAACTCTCCAAAAGTGCGCTTTATGAGCGTTTTTTCTTCATCCAGGAGACACAAGTCTGTGAGAGTGGGGAGATCAGCCATCGAAAAGCCACAGACAGCAGCAATCTCGGTCGTGCAATACATGATTCGCAGAGAAACACAATCAACAGAAAGGAAGCTGTGAGCCATCAACGAGGAGAGTGTAAAATGGATATCCCGCTCGACAGAAAGTTCGTGGTAGGTGTTCTCTTCTTCTTCGATCGTTTGCTCGCGGTGTTTGGCTAGATGAGTTGGTGATAATACTAGAATACAATCTCCATTGGTGTTAATCCTCTTTGCGTAACAGCACTCTGTAATAAACTGAAACTCAGAACCGTCTGAAACCTGCTGCCAGGAATCAGTTACTTGAGGATGAGACCGGATCAACGACACAATGTCGTAGTATCCATAGTCGCTACTGTGGTAGTTGATCAACTCAGAATACTCATTATAGAGATACACATTAATACCAAATTGTTCAGATATGCATTGCAGCAACGAAAAGAACAAATCAATAGGATTCAAGTCCATATACTGATCCATTCACAACAGTTTTTCGGGAATCAGGCCGCAAATAATACTAGCAAAGCAATTAACTACTATCTCTCGAATAAAACTTGAGCATTCTCCCATCTTTTGAAAGACTCAAAACGAAGTATGGAACAAACAAACGGGGAAGTATCCCTTACAATAACCAACAACTTTTCGTTATCTGGTATGTCGTTGAGGACGCTTAAAGCTCCTTGGGCTGCTCCTTGTTGAATCCACTGCGGTTGTTGCGGAAAGTACGGCGCTCGCCATCACGACGGAAGCCTCTCTTCTCTCCATCACGGTGGAAACGAGGTCTCTCCTCACGAGGCATGGTGGGATTCACTCTCTTGTGAGTATTGGGAACAATATCAGCAGGAAGGTGGAGGAACTCAGTGAGATACTTCACACCCGAATCAGTCAAAGTGTAGTAGAAATGGCACCTAGGACTAAGAAAAACAATGCGCTGATACCAGGAATAGGTCTTCTTCACATATCCACGAGAGCACAGAGACTGAAGCAACTTAATGACCTTAAGGTTGCTCACGGTGATATCCTCTCCGTTCTCGTCCTTGCCAAGAACGTAGGTAGCATGGACATCATCAACAGTGGTGAAGACTCCATCTGGAAGATCATTTGAAAAGAACTGTTTCCTACCCTCAAAGAGCTGGCGATAAACCATCAAAGTGTCCTTTCTATCAACGAGCATTTTTCAATTAAATCTAATCCAGGGATAATAACTTCTTAAGAGCCAAACAAGTGGTCGATCGTGCAATGGTCAGAATAGATTAATCTTGACCATCGCACTATCTGTTCCAACAAACAAATATCTATTGCTAGTTTACAGATAGAGAAATTCTTCTATTGCTACATTACTACGAGGAGAATAGGCAGGAGCACGCTTCGATAATTCTGGATCACGCTTAACAGGCGCTGGATTGAACTGTATTCTAGTGTAAACAACTTGGCAAGAGCAGTACATGGAATAATTCATATTCTCAGCAATCTCCAAAATGGCTGCTTGATTTCCACATCGATAGCAATAATTAGGCGCAGAAAATATCGTAATAACATTCTGGTTGTGGCACCAATTATACCCCTACAACTAACCGAGAAGTCAAGCATGCACCTCCATTGCAACCTGATGAGCTCGCGTGATAAGACTCAGATTGTTCTCTTTGTTGAACTTGACACTGATGTCCTCTCCAAAAGTGTAGCCAGCACCACGCGTTGAAACTCCCCATCCAAGACGATCATCAGGATCTGACCAGAGAAGATCGGTCATTGGACCCTCGTATCGTTAGGGACAACAATGTAGGACCAGAAGGATATGGTGCCCACATCCATCACTCGATCAATCGCACGAATCTGGTCGATCGACTGGATGGAGGGCGAGAGACCTCCGTGTACGACGAAAACCTCCTCTTCTACAAGCGCTGAGATCGAAAAGTAGTCGAAGAGGTCATTAAAACACTTCCAAACAGCAGAATCGCCATACTTGCGGATGCACTCATCGAAAAAACCGCAGCTATAGTAAAACGATAGGAAAACACACACGATATATTCACTTGGCGTGTTTCGTGATTTCCACGAATAAGAAAGACACGATCTGGATAACGCACTTTCAAAAGGACTAGCAACGTGATTGTTTCGACCTGATTATGAAGAGTCATAAACAACAATACAGAATGAAAACCACGATCAACGAAGTCTCCCATGAAAATATAGTTTATATCTGGGACCTGTCCTCCGATTTTAAACAGCTCAATTAAATCCCTGAACTGTCCGTGAATATCTCCGCAAATGGTAATAGGACAGTGAATTGGTTGCACATTGGCTTCTTCAGCAAGTATTTCCTTCGCCTATATATTTTACAGAGGCAAGAAAATCACCTTTTCACATAACGCTTCAATCTCAGGCTTTGAGAGGAGCTGGCAATCCGATACGCCATCAATCCACTCGTCTAGTTTTTGAAGAGAGATCTCCAATGTATGTGACATTCACCAAGATTAATTAACAAACACATCCACTAAAACTGTTACATCAACATGGCCTTCTTTCCCTTCTCACAGTACACAGCCATCCCGATTTCAGGGAAATGAGGCCCATCAAAGTAGTAATGGTATTCCAAGCTATGAATCAAAATTCCAAAATTTCTCAACATTTTCACAACATCAAGATCCGCATTAATTAGCACTGAATTTCGAGTCTGTGCACGATTAAACCCACGAATGAAGTACAGCTTCACATTCCCAGACTTTGGAGGATAATGCATTTGATAGAGTACGATCTACACATCACCTCCCCTTCTTATCACCACAAACTGAATCAACCCATCACCTGACGGCAGCATCGAGATCACCGTATCAAACTCTGCATCATAGAACCGCAGATAATCTGTTAACTGGGACATGTAGCGACTTCTGGAGATCTCTGTGCAGATCAGAGTCACCTTATCTTGCAGTCCGCAGCTCTGAATACGTTTACGAGCCAATCTATTCATCACTCATGGATCCATCTTCAACATGCACTGCTGGCGATTGGTGCAAAGATAATACGTGTGGTCACAAATGTGACTCATGAATCCAGACACAGCTCCCTCAACAACAAACAGACACCCTATTTCTTATCGCCACTCACCACACCCACTTCGCTTGTCTTCTGGCTTGATGTATGTCTTCAGCATTTCAATCTCGTTATACTGAAAATCGTCCTCCAAATATGACTGACTCAGCTTTTCTTCAATGCACACTCCTTGAGTCGTTGGGACTAGAATCAACGAAGTCAATCACTCATACCAACGACATGAGAGCTGAACTCGGCAAACCAAATATCCTGACAGCAGTTCTTTATTCCAGAAATGTGAAGAACGATTTCATTCCACAGCATACTGATCGCTACACATCATCACTCCCAAGCATGCGGACAAGACTTCTTCTCGCTTCTCTGCTTTCGGAGACCTGATCGAACCCCGTCGATCGTTTGATGCACGATAGCCACTACAGATAAGAAGCGAGTCGAGTCGAGACCCATGTTTGACGCATCGATCATCACCTGTGAGGGGTCGTGAGCTAGTGACTGGATGATGTAGTTATCGTATTTAGTGCGACCGATTACGAAGTTGGGCATCAAACGCCATGGGAAGACAGTGGGGGTGAATATAAACAGGTCCTACGATGAATGCAAGAGACAGAACGCACGATGGCGACATCCCAGTAGGTCACACTGCGGCTATTGAAGATGTTGAAGAGTTCGCTAGGAGTGACATCGAATCAATGCATCAACTCGCGAGACTCGGCGTGGTTCGTGTAAAGGTCGTCAGGGAAGTTGGCGAACATGTTCTTACGATGAGTGAACAAAGACACCTTCGGACCCAGCTTGCCAGAAAGGATGTCTTTGTGCACCTGACTCAACACCTCGCTCAATGTGTTCTCGACCAGAATATCGCCGTTAATATACCCATAGAACGGATAGCCAGGAAAAGTATTAATTGACAGGTCTATCATACCAAAGAAAAAAGGCATACCAAAAGGAGAACGGCTACAACTAATGCAGTATTCACAAAATTACGGAAAATCGTATATACACTGCAAATTATACTTTTTACATTCCTTAAACCAATAATCATCATCACAATAGACAACTCCCAGTACTCCGGGCATTGTCGATAGGAAGTGCATCGTATTTCTCTGTAGCTCCGCCACAGGACCATGCTCATCCTGCACAATGAATGAGATTCCAAAAACACTACCTCGGTTGGCATAAGAGTTGTGGCTAGTACCAGTAAGGCTTTATCTGTTGACTTTATGCTTATATCTTGGTAGGAATCGGCTTGAAGTCGCCGACGCCAAGAATCGGAATTCTTCTCAGTACCTGTTCTCAAACCATGGACAAAGACAACTGCCCAGAATGCAAGTAAGAAAATACCAATTCCAGCTATACAGCTATCCCTGTGAACCATTTTTGAAAAAATAGGACTATCCTATTTCCAAAAAAATAGGCTAAAACAAACACACCACAAGAGTTAAAAACTACAATTCAGATAGGATCTCCTTATCTATATCTCCAAGTTCATCAGTGTCTACATCTTCCAAATCGATATCACCGATTTCCTTTTCGATGTCTATTTATCAGAAGTACATTGAATCCTAACCGCTGATATCATCGAAGTCATAAATGTCATCTACAGTTTGTACCACCTCTGGAATTGTGCTCGATGGAACGTCTATATGTTGTTCTACAGTAGGAGGCGGTTCTTGTTCCGGTTCTTTTTCTGATTCCATTTCAGGTTCAGAAAGTGGTTTCGTCTGCAATTCTGGTTCTTTTTTCGGTTCTACTTCAGGTTCCACAATCTTCGGCTGAACTTCCTCAGTGATCGGGATCTGAACTGCAGTCTTCTCTTCCTCTTGTGTCCTTCGGTAATTGTCGATTAACTGAAAAACACGAAAAAGATAGTTCCTCCAGAAATGATCATCCTACGATGAAGAATCTTATTCAATCCGACATCAATCATCTTTGCTTTCTGTACGATTTCATAACGAACACTCTGCAAACGAGTATCTTTCTCACGAAGAAGGACGATGAGACGTGTATTCACGTTGGGAGAGTATCTTTCATCTTCACACCCTTCCACTGTCTTTAGAAAAGTATCGCGATCCTGTGAGAGTAGAAGAATATCAGACTTGAGCATTTCACCATACTCTGTATTCTGAAATTCGGGAAGATCCCAAGGAAGACAGTCACTCTGTTTTTCTCGTACTTCAGCTTCTTTTGCATTAATCTCTTTTACCATCTCTTCACCTTTTTCTTTAAGTTCTCCATATAATTTCTATTCCATTAATACCACTAGCGAACATTACTTTTGCCTCTGTTGTACTCTTGTCAACAATATCAGAAGCAATCCGGGTAACCTCTGAAGAGGCTTTTTTTATTGAAGACATAAGATCTACATAATGAAATACCATTCCACCAACAACCATTAAAACCCCAGCCTCCACCGCCTGAACTCTACACACTCAGAGTATCTCTAGTAATTCCTTACAAACATGGTATAAGTATCCTTGTTCAAACAAATAATGTCGATTCAACAAACAAAACATATAGCAAACTCACTACTTCGCACTACTTTGCTCTTTTTCGTTTTCAATGAAGACAAAAAGGGACCAAGTCCAGAATCAAAAGTAAAAGAGACATTTGTATCAACTAGTGTATTTCGACGTACAGGCTCCTCCTGCCTCGGCATTGAAGACACAGGGAAAGAGGCGATTGATTGTTCCGAGGCAGGCACAGGATTGGGTGGATGGCAAGCAGGCAACATCAATGTCTTCACATTGTCTTCCTCGAAACGAATCACGTCTTTGTGTTGTGCTTCGCACACCTTCTCACATGCTTGGCTCGTAACCGTCTTCATCTCCTCCGCCGACGCATCGCAACAACACATCCATCGCCAATGACTCCCTTCTTCTTCCGGAAGTAATCGCTGATCCATCGGCTCCAGAAGAGAACTGTCCGAAGGTGTCAAATCCAGCTCTCCAGAGATCGAATTCCCTGACGATTGAGAGGCTTGATCTGACTGGTCTTGACCCAGCTGTCTACGATTTATGGAATTCCCAAAATCGACTTGAACCGCTGTTCAAACTCCTCACTCCACCAATACTCCAAATTAGAGGGTCGAATGAGATGAGACACGCTAGAACGGGGAGTTAAAGAAAGATTTGATTTGTGAAATGACAGTTCACTGGTTGACTGCTCTAGCGACGATTGAGTCAAAATATCGTTGAAAACAGATTGATTGTGACTCGACCATCCTTCTAAGCCAAGATTTACCGCGGGGGCTGGTGTTTTCGAAGGATGGGGAAATCGAAACACTGCCGATTTTTGGATTTGTCTTTTTTTGGGTTTATATTGTCGTATGAAGTCAACAGCAGTAGAAAAGGAGGCAAAACAGTATCTAAACAATCATTGAAGTTCTAAAAATTGACTCTAGTTCGTTATTTCGGCAATGCATGAAATCGAATCCCAAAATGAAACGAATTTGGCTGACAATATTAGTTAATGAACTTTGCGAAATCTTATAATTAACTGAATGAAACTCCTACAACAAGGATCAGTAAAGGGAGTTGATCGTCTCCCGATACTTCATGTATAATAGCTACACATGAAAAAAAGTTCCTATTCTTACATTTCCGAAGTAAAATCCTATCTTTGACCTCAACTGCCAGTATTTTGAGCGTTTTCCAGATAGCCTGCAAATGACGCAGCAAGATCGAAAGTACATTCAGTTTACCGAGAACAGTTTTCTGCACTTCCATTTTTTTGAGCTGCATGGAGGCACGACGAATGATGTCGGGGTAAAAGCAGAGAGGATTGAGACAGACGTCTTCCGGTTGAAGTCCTCCATGTTTCTAGAGATGATGCATGGGTGCGAACTAGACTTGAATCGAGTCAAGTGTGCACTGAAGATGGATCTCCTCTGCCATGCAGCTGTCAATAAGACTCTGCATGATCTTGTCGTAGCATCGCTCGATGTAGTACATCTCCACTACGCGTCGCAAGAAGAGTTGGATCATCAGAGAAGAGGCATAGAAAGGGTTTCGCTTGTTGATCTCCACCTTGACTTTGTTGTACTCCAGCTCGATCCAGGAACGAACCTTGGAGATGCAGTCCTGAATGGAGTTGTCGCTGCTGTTCAAAATATAGTTGTTGTTGAAAAAGTGGGTGAAGGAGTGGAGGGTGGATGCAAAGGATATACTTGTACTCTTCTTTATGGAGCTAATGAGTTCCTCAGAAACAGAATGACCAACAAAGTAATCAAACACTTCTGACAGTCAACAAAATGTGTCAAAATCACCTGAAAGATGCCCAGAATGGAACAGCACATTGGACTGCGGAAATACCTGAAGCGGATAAAAACTACCTTCAAGTGGCTTGTCAACTAAAAGGATGCGGAACTCCGCTTTACTGTCAACTGTAATCACGTCATCACAAAGAATACGACAATAACGTTCTTCCAGAAATCCGATACCATTCCATTTATCCACCTGAATCTTAGAGATTGTCCACTACATACTTTCGTTTGAACATATTTACGATTAATAACGGCCGTTTTTCCAGAATACGTCATGAACTCATCTTTGTACACAGAGGAGGTTGTTAATACATGAGACACTACATTTAACACAAAACAATGACGTACAGATAAAAGACTGGGAGAAACGAGTGCTTGTCAAGGTTGATGCTACAGGTATTACCAAAATAATATCTTTTTCTGTTGCATCCTGCTTGATATTCTTCAAATAAGTAATAACGCACGTACGTACTGGAAGTGTTGACAGAATGGAGTTATACACTGGATTCGATATAATCGACTCATCTCCGAAATTATATAGATCAAGAACACGAATCATTGCATTCGTATTCAATGACGTGACAAGAAAACGTATTTTTGCATATGCGAAAATAGTACAGATACACAATTCTAACAAACACTTCGTGCAAAATCAAAATGACAGATTTCTGTAGAGATTCTTCGCCTTCTTGCTAGCACATATGGGGAGTCTTTGGCGCATCGGATACTTTACCTTCAATTCTTCCCTAAATACAGAATACATGTGATCCATATTCGTAGAGGTGTCATTTTCTTCTAAAAACTTCGATTTAAACCGCGAATTTCGATGCGGCATATCTACCGCAAACGACTTCGTTAGAATCAAAAACTTATATCCCAGATAACGGAGATGTTCAATAAACTGCACTTTGTTGTATCCGTAGTTAATAAAACGAGGATCAAAAAGAGGTGTGTTCCTAGTCCTTTTCAACATTACATATCTATCGATAAACCCGTCTCCCAGCAAATACGGTTCCTGGAATTCATTCAAAAAACACCTCATCTCCACCACGTTTGACTTATCCAGACTTAACCAATTCCTGTTCACATACAACTACATGTCATCGTCGTTCATCAGTCGCACGTGAGTCACTAGAAAATTCTTCTCAAAGCTGCACACACGCGTTTTGATACAGGCAGAAAGCTGGTTTTTATCCTCTGGCATATAATCTTCTCCACTACATGACACGCAGACAGAACAACAACACTTTCACACACTGACTCAGCTCTCTGCACTGGTTCAGCACCATTCCTAAGTCATAAAAAACAAGCGGAAGAATGATCGCCACATCGTCTCTTCTCAGTATACTCGGATCGAGACTTGCAAATTCGTTATAAAGAGTATCTAACATTAACGCATCGACACGCCAATACAAGCAGGCCATACATCGAAGTCAATCACCATGTAGTGAGTTGTTACACTGTTCTTAATTGCTAGGTTCCGCAACGCATTGATCGGAAATGTCTCGCTTTCCTTCGTCCCGTTCTTCACAAGATACACGATCAAAGAAAGACGCCTGTCGTAGATCCGTTTATCCAGATAATCGATAATCTTCGGCTCGTCGAGATCTGTTCCGTAAATCAGTAGTGACAGCATGCCATTCCATCGCCTCATCAGGTGAGAAATGTAAAAAATGCGAGAATAACTATGGGTTATGCATCACCTCAAGCCAAACGTCGCTACTGCTACGAGAGAGAAAGAAAAAGGACCCGACTCAGGAGGAAAAACATCAGGAATTTCACTTGAAATCTCGCGGTTGTCGAGGAAGCGGCGAATACGGATTGTTTCATTCCCACTCCATGGCGGGCAGGAGAAGTGATGAGTCATGTGGGGAATCGCATTGTCCATCCCATTGAAATCCGGCTTTTCTTGAATAGGAGGCAGCGAAGGCGTGGGTGAGGGAGATGGAGGGTAGCTAACGACGAGTCCTCTCTTCCTTTTCTTCTCATATGCGATCACTTTCGCGTGGTAGACTCGCCATGGTCGAGTTATTTGAAGGTACACTTTTCGGAAGGAAATGTAGCGCTGACGAAGACGATCCAAAGAACAGGTCGGCATTTTGTACCATGGCAATGCACCACGATCCCCTTGGATACCTAGTGGGGTGGCTGTGTTGCGCGTAGAGAGGTGTGTAGAGATGTGTGTAGAGAGGTTTCCAGGCGCAGGTTTTCTACTGAAAGAAATAAGCGGCCTAAGCTGGGAACTTCTTGCTGGGAGAAAATGACTGAAACTAATGTAGGATCGTCGAGTTGGAGCAACAGATGTGGTTGTTTGTACTGTGTCCACAGTAGTCACGTTATTCACAGATGCCTGTTCACTCGATTCATCTGTCATTTCCACAACAGCACCATGATTCTGTTGCGAATGAATGGTTTTCTGCAAAAATGGTGGAGACTAAGAATGAATAGACAAAACAAGGACGACTGGAAGAGTACTATGTACATCATCTGGCTCTGTGGAAATAGAACTGGGTATAAAAGACAGCGAAGACACATCACGCTACAATCAAAAAGTAACAAACAAAGCAAACAGATAGAACAACATTGGTAATCGGGAGATTATTCTCCGAGCTTCTGCAGGGGGAATAATGAACACAAAGAGTACTACAATAGCAACATGAGAACGCAACTACATAAGCACAGAATAGAGTAAAATAATTAGGAAAGTAAATTGATGTGACCTTTCCTGCATTTCTATGAGAAAATAAGAGTTGGTCATGCTTATATGATGGAAATGGAGAGCAAACAACAAGGGTGTGTAGCTCAAATGGTAGAGTGATCCCTTCGCAAGGGATAGGTAGCGGGATCGATGCCCGCCTCATCCACTTTTCTTTATTTTTCGTCTCAATAATACTCGTGATTTTGACAATTCCCATAATAGAGAGCTGACGGAGATTCAAGCTCTTTCAATATTAATATTGATCTACGATGTTTGATGAATTTACGGAACAGAGTATCAGTGGTCTGAACGAGAAAATCATGGAAATCGTGAAGAACTACAAGGGAGATTTCTCTGAGGCGGAAGTTCTGAAACAGATTATTTCCCAGTCGGAGCTACTTCTCGCAACGTACAATGTCCGGTTTGTAATCGTTTGACAAGTGAGCAGTAGTAATCTCTTCACCCATAATCTGGATTGCGTATCAGAAGTGATACGCGATGATGAGACAGGTGAGGTGAAGAAGGACATGGAGGATTTGGCGAACAAATTGACTGTTGTTCGTTCTGATAGTGTCTCTGATATGGACGATGCACACTATCTGACTATCATCAACATAGCAATTAGCGAAGAGAAGACGCTTCAGATTATGACTGTATATGACCGTACAGTTTACGAGTTGTATATTGCATCTTCTATATGTTATATGTAGAGACAATGAGTCTGATGGCGCTCAGGAAGCTGACGAGACCCAGGTGCAAACTCGTATTCGTTACTTGCTGAAGGTGGGTAATTCGGGCGAAGAGTTGAGTGGTGATGTCAGTGGCACTTGACTGGTAGAGGATGCTATTGAATTCGAATTTACGCGGAACAGTCCTTTCCCTCCTGGCTATGATGATGAGTGTGGATGTGAGGAAGAGAGCGAGGAGGACATGGATGAGGAAGATGAGAATAAGGAAGAGAAATCTAAGAAAGAAGGTTGTTGTAAGGAAGGCTGCTGTAAGAAAGAAGGCTGCTGTTGTAAGAAAGAAGGCTGTTGTAAGAAAGAAGGCTGCTGTTGTAAGAAAGAGGGCTGCAAAAAGGAAGGCTGCTGCAAAGAGAAGGAAGATGAAAATGCAGAGTTTTCCGAAGAGGAAGAAGATGGTGTAGAGGAAGAAATTGTAACACTGAACTTCGACATGGATGTAATGGATGCTTTCACAAAGGAATGTGGTATCACCATCAGCTCTGAAGACTTCATGTGCTATCTATTCTCCATGAAATTCATATCCTACTTGAAGTACTCTTGGAATACTTAATCCCACTATGAGCCCGAATGGGAAATTGGAGAACGTTTAGCAGAGTTTGTAGAGGAGATGCGCACTCCAGATGATAAAGTTTACACAATTAACATAGAATAGGAAACACGATAATTTGTTATCCCATATTTTTGTTTAAGACATGTTGAGTTCTATTAGCACAGAAGAGATTATCCGATTTCTACCTCTTTTGGCAAAATACGCAAATGCCATATATGGACATTTGTTGTATTTATCTCTCAAGACCTTCTTCATAGTTGGATTCTTCAGGAACATAAAATAAAGAATTCAAAAGACCTACAAGATCGAGTACGTTCCATAGGAGGAACACTTCTCTATTGTAATTACCGGAATGGGTATACTGATAATATCACCTTTTATAATAGGATCAGCTACACTCCCTGGTATGTAGCTCATGATCCATGGATGAAGGCTATCATTGTCTGTATCCGAGGGTCAAAATCACTAGCTGATATTGCTACTGATTATTTAACAGGTAATTTGCATTATTCATATCTCAATAGATCTGAACCCTATTCACTACTACAATCCAGAGTGTGGAGGTATTACTGTTATTGCTCACAAAGTATGGCTCTCTATATGTGTTGTATCAGGGAATTAGTAAAGCTGCTATTAATATCTATCAAGAACTTCGAGAAAATCACCTCCTTGACTGCTACTCAGAGGAAAGAATCATCTTCACAGGTCATTCCTTAGGCGGGGGTGTCGCAATTCTACTTTCACGAATGCTACAAAAGGATTATCCGAATATCTGCGTTGCATTTTCACCTCCAGGTCAAACTATCATTGATGACTATAATGACAATCTATATGATATAATTGTTGGAAATGATATCATTCCTCGTTTTACCAAACATTCCATCTACCTCTGGTATTCTGTAGGAATCTAGGAGTGTCGTAATATCTAGAACCTGAGAATTGTTCGGTGGTGTAGGGAGTCATCAGAAGTGATCAGTAGATCGGCACTTTGTGGAGAGAAGAAATCAGCGAAGAGGGCGAAGAGTTTCTTTTCATGAACCAGCACGATTCCTATTGCCAGGCCACATCATTCATCTAAAAAAGAAGGAACATTACTCTATTATGCGCTATTGTGTGAAGGGGATTGTCAAAGAGTACGAGTGGGATGAAGTACCTCCAGACACGTTTGACAATTTTCAACCATTTCAACATTCTTTAAGAGATCACTTCATCTTTCTCGTACGCTTATCACGTCTGTGACATGTAGTACTCTTCGTGGCTTAATTGTGTGAGCGAGAAGCGAACAGGATGAGGTCTGGCTGGCAGAACAAGTATCGGTATAGAGTTAGTGTTATAGAATTGTTACTATGTAAAGTGATTTTTGGGAACAATGTTTTATGATATACACTTAATAACATTGGATGTGAATCACTTTTGTTTACGCGAAGAACTATTCTCTTGAGTGAATTCTTCCTTTTTACTGTTCGTATGTATTTCACATATTAACATCAGACATGGTGCCTTCTTGGTTGTTTATAGTGGAGAGTGTTTCCATCCTCTCAATGATGTATTCCTTATGTTACCATGATTGCTGATGTACAGAATACTCTTTTGGGAAGGATCTCTCTTCAAGCGCGATATCTATCAACTTGGAAGTAATACTATTCTTTATGGTTCTATTCGATAGATTTCATTCGATACAAATTATTAAAACTATCAATCTTTGTTTCGTGCTTCCTGCCTATAGTTTATAGGTATCACTTCACCATTCCATGGATTATCTTCTACTTTCTGTCTTTCATGAAAGATTACGAACTCCACTATGGAAGGCCATCGAAGTGGTTCTTCAGCTTACCAATTTGGAAAAAGATCGCTACAGCAAAGAAGTCCTCCATCATCCGGACCACGGTTTTGTCTCCGGGAACCTATTTTTTTGCCGCTCATCCCCATGGAGTTCTTCCCTTCGGGATCTGCTTGAATATTGGTACGAATGCTTCAGACGTGGATAAGCTATTCCCTGGTATTTCCTTTCGTGGTGTTGCTGTAAGTTGCTGCTATGTGATTCCCTTCTATCGTGATTTTTGTCTGGCACTCGGTGGAACCGACTGTCGTGCATCGACAATCCGAAACGTTATTCAACACGGCTGTTCTCCCCTTGTGATGCCGGGAGGGGCAGACGAGTCTTTGCTGACAGTTTCTCATTGCAACAGGATTATTATGAGACACAAGGGCTTTGTGAGGCTCGCCATCCAGACAGGAACTCCGGTGGTACCCATGTATGTCTTGTCGATCCGCTTGTTTGCAGGTACTCTTTTGGAGAAAACAACATCTGGACGATTGCGAAAGGGAGCAAATCTGTGGGGTGGCTGAATTCCCTCACGAAACAGGTAGTTTGAACAATGTTCTGTGCAGTAGATCCTCGGTATCTGCATTCCTCCTATCTCCCATTTGCTTCCGCAGAACACGCAAATCACCACTGTCATCGGCTCTCCCATTGCTGTGCAGAAGTGTGAAAACCCTACGGAAGAAGAAGTTAGCAAAGTTCATGCGCAGGTAGGACTGTAGGAATAGAGTGATTGTTAGTATGTAAGCCAAATCAAAGAGTTGTTTAAGAAGTACAAACCGGAAGGAGAAGAAGATTTAGAAATTGTTGTATGCCTTGTTTTTTCCATCAATGGGATCCCACAGTTTTTCCAAGCCACTTGTTTGATTCAAAATGAGTACAGAGAAAAAGGGAAAGGAAACAAATCTGTTCTCATTTGAATACAATAATGTCACAGTGAAGTTTCCTTTTCCTCCTTACGAAATCCAAAAGGACTACATGCGAATGGTCATCGATTCAATTCAGAATAACAAGAATGCAATGCTTGAGAGTCCTACTGGGACTGGAAAAGTTTTTTTTGTCCTGCTAAGTAAGATGTAGACATTATCACTCCTCTGCTCCGCTTTAGCTGCAATGGACTTTACGATGGTATTGCTTTTCGTGTAAATACACAGTAGAGGGGACATGTTCCGAAACAGTACTCTGATCATTGTAAGAGTATCGAAACTATGAATTCATTTGGTGACAGAGGTCAGGTATCTTCGCTCCGAAGGATGAAAACAAGTAGACTTAGGGGAGAGTCTAATATCTAGTTCCTCCTACTGAAGTCGCTGGCAGAAAGTTAATTTATTGTTCTCGTACACATTCTCAAATCAAACAAATTGTCCGAGAACTCAAGAAGACTGTCTATCGTCCCAAAACGATGGTTTTGGCTTCTCGTGATCAAATGTGCATCAATCGCGAAGTCCAGAAGTTGCCACAGTATGCACAGCGAACAACGTGTCATTTTTTGGGCCTCTCTTGTATGTTTCATCGAAATGTGAATGGCGATATCATTTCCAATTTATATCACAACCAGTCCACCCCTGATAGAGGAATCATGGATATCGAAGACTTATTTTCATTTGGAACGAAGCG
The DNA here is from genome assembly GCA_000963465.1 of Blastocystis sp. subtype 9. Taxonomy (NCBI): domain Eukaryota; class Bigyra; order Opalinata; family Blastocystidae; genus Blastocystis; species Blastocystis sp. subtype 9. Next base: position 20,762 of record JZRO01000511.1, read on the forward strand.
GAATGTGTGTTTCAATATAGAATTACGATCTAGGTTTGTCCGTATTATCTTGCTCGCCATGAAGTAACGATGATTGAGTCTGAGCTTTTGCTAATGCCATACAATTATATCATGGATTACCACATTCGCTCAAGGCTGAATCTTGATCTTCAGGACTGTGTTGTGATTATTGATGAGGCTCATAATATTGTCATGTTTGATGAGTGGACTCATTAACAGGACTCCTTTTGCTTAGATAGTCTGTCGTACGATATCAATGCACGTCTGTTGCACCAGATTGAGAATGAGATTAAAGAACTCCTTACCAAGAATGTGGCAATGCAAGAATCAAAGCTTTCCTCACTCGATGAAAAAGAACAGCAGCAAATGCAAATGAATCTGGAAGAGGTTTTGTATGTTCAGGATGTGAAGAATAGAATTACGTCGTCATTTTAGCAGTAATCCAGAAGATCGAGGAAGTGATTACATCTCGCCTGCAATCAAATTTAAATGTTTTCACTGTCTCATATACTGAGAATTAGAATATTGTATCTGCTTCGGGATCGAGCGTCTACCAGCTATTATCAGAGTGTGGAATTGACAAGAACTCTTTGCCTATGATTGATGAATTGGTTCAGGAAGTGATTCTACTTCGTCAACAGTACTTCCCTCATGCGAAGGGATGCAGCACAGAAACGTTCCAACAATTCCTCTCGATTCTCTTTCGTGATGGCATGGAGATCCCTCGGTCGATGGCTGATAAGTGGATGGTCGTTCTTTACAACGAGGAAGAAAGTGTATTTGATCGTATTACAAAGAAGCGTCGTATTGAGAAATGTATTTGTTGTTCCTGTATTATATTCAGATCCGTGTCTTGGGTTCTGGTGTATGGATTGCTCTATTGCGATGCAAATGCTGTCATCGACAGGAGTTTCATCTATCATTTTTACCTCGTAGTATTTGTTACATTTCATCATGTAGTGGTACTCTGTCACCCATGAATCCATTGATTGCTGAATTTCAGATACCAGTCACAAACGTTCTCGAAAACATGCATGTCATTTCTGACTCACAACTAATGGTTGCTACTGTGGATCGCTCTATCCACAATATCCCCCTTTCGTCATCTTTTCAGTGAGAAATGAACCATGTTTTAAGCATAGGTCACGTCAGAATCCACTGCTCAAGGAGGAAATGATTGACACAATTCTCTACTTTCTCCCTGCGATTCCGGGAAATGTGATCATTTTCTTCCCCTCATATGGCTATCTAAACGAGTGTGTCACCTCATGGGAGCAACAAGGAAAACTAAATAGTATGCGCAGCATAAAAGACGTGTACAAAGAAGAGAGCCGAATGACAAACACCCAGTTTGGTGATATCGTAATGCATCTCCGGAAGGCAATTTACGAACGCGGAGCAGTTCTCCTTGCTGTCTGTAGAGGGAAAGCAAGCGAAGGAATCGACTTCAGTGATGCAATGTGTCGTTGTGTCATGATTACTGGAATTCCATATCCAACACTCACAGATCTCAAGGTGAAAATGCGCAGGAAGTACCTAGATGAGCGGAGTGCACAGCAGCAGGTGTTTAATGAACGAGTTCGGTTGGCTGCGTCTCGGGGAAAAGATGTCCGAGAGTGTGTGGGAAATGACCTTCCTCTCGCTTCTTTTCTGTGCTACGATTCACAACCATTCACCGGAAATGATTGGTACACCATTAGTGCTCATCGAGCTGTGAACCAGTCGATCGGTCGAGTGATTCGCCATAAGAATGACTTTGGAATCATTTTACTGATGGATGAACGGTTTGGATCGACTGCCAACATGCGATATCTCTCACATTGGATGCAGCCTTTCTGCCGTCCGATGAAATCATGCTGTATAGGAATGTAATCATGCTTACACTTAGCTGATCTTCTCTCTGACATTGAGCAATTCTTCTTTGCCAATTCACAGGGATATGTCCTGCCACCAAAGCCGAAGGTAACCGAGCAGCGAAATGAAGAGATAAAGACACTTGACCAGAAATTGAATATCAGTCAAGAAGAAGACGCAAAACCAAAGGTGAGAGCAAAGCCTTCTTTAAAGTCCGGCTTGTTTGGAAAAATACATGCTGTAAGACAGAAGAACGAAGGACAGTCGATGTCCCGGTCTCAGAGTCTCACAAAGGAACAAGAAGAGGAGAAGCAGAGGAAAGAGGAAGAAATCAAGAAGCGAGAAGAACGTCGGAAGTTGTTCTATAGTCGTTTGAAAGTATCCCAAGAGGAAGATATAATGATGGTAAAGCCTCCTGAGAAGGGAATCAAACGCTTCTTTCACAACAGTAATTCTAGTTCAAAGCGATTCCATATTTGAGGAACACAGTAAATGAATACAATTGAGTAAAACAAACATCCCATATTCTCAAGAATATACCCATCAAATCAGCATAAAGCATGAATGAATGCAAGCATTCTAAACACAACTCATAATACTTAATCAAGCTCCGCAATAGGGCAAATCGAAGTCCAAATTGTATTCACATAATCGCTAAGTCGAGTCGAGGCCGACACCTTGTAAGGGGTGGGATTTAAGTAACGGATATGATCCTCCCGTGCTTCGTGCAATTGCTTAAGAACATAGTCACGACTCTCCTTCAGCAACGGTATGTCATACACTTGTCCCTCCTCTTTATTCCACACACATACCAACAACGCCTCCACCTTTGAGGGAGTGCAATAGCATCGCTTCTTTGAGTCGTGAATATGCATGCACAGCACACGCTCTCCCACCTTCGGAGGTTCTTCATCGCACAACTGCACAAGGTCCAACAAAGGATAGCCCTCCTGTCCATAGAGACGATACACGTTCTTTCTGCCAGGTGTTGTCATCTTACCAGGGTCTTCCGAGAGCTTCATTCGAGGAGTCCCATTCATATCAGCCAACTTGAACACCATTCCAAGAGCCGGCTGTCCCTGACAGGTCACCAAATGTGTACCGATGCCAAAGCTGTTGATCTGATGGTTTTGCTTGTTTAGAGAGTAGAGCACGTCCACGTTGATATCATTGCTTGCCACGACACTCATCGATCCAAATGGGATATTATACTTTTCCTCCATTTGTTCATATACCTTATGAATCATGCGAGATAAATAGGCCAAATCTCCGCTGTCAATACGAATTCCCAACGCCTTGTACCCAGCCTTGTACAATGCTGCCGCAGTGCAAATAAAGTTAGGAAGTCCACTCTTGAGCACGTCAAACGTATCGATCAGACACAGACAAGCCTTCGGAAAGCTCAGTGCGTAGGAGATGAATGCCGCAAGTTCACTCTCGCGAGCCTCAGGCCAGTTATTCTCATTGCGCACCTTCAACGCCTCTTCCACCAGATTCACGCCATTCAACATCGGGTTTTTGATATCCTTCAAGCTGTCGAATGACAGCACGTAACTGTGGGCATGAGTCCCGCTGATGGGGATGTTGTACAACAGTCCTGCCTGAACATTGCTGGTGCTGTTGAATCCGCCCAGATAACTGTACTTGGAAGCAGTCATGCCACCGTCAGGACCCTGGGCTCGACGCAGACCGAACTCAGACAACCCGATCGAATCGCCCACAGCGACACGGTGACGTGCCGCGTTCGTAGCTACGAGGGAAGAGAAGTTCACCATACACAGAAGGGGAGTCTCGAAGAGTTGACACACCGCTATAGGCCCTTCAACACGAATAATAGGCTCATGCGGGAAAACCATGCAGCCCTCTTTCATCGAGTACACGGTAAGAGAACTAGAGTCGACCGTAGCCAGATAATCGAAGAACTCCGGCTCACAATCAGGCAACTGACTTCTAGAGATAACACGAGAATCGAATCCCCACTTCAAATAGTCGATGTGCTCCTTCGTAAATTTAAAATGCTTCAGCAGATTGATGACATTATCCAACCCAGCAAATATAGTGAACCTATAAGTCAAAACATGAAAATAATCGCACTCTCCGCTGAATGGGTTCTTACGGAAAAACACATCGAATGTCGCATGTTCATTATTACGGCCCAATTTCCAATAAGAATAGGTCATGGTGATCTACTAATCACAGCAATCGTCCAAATGATACCTGATAGAGATCAGTAAGAGAAGGGTTTACAAAACAATTCATCGACCTTAATAAAGAATAAAAAATGTATGTCTATGGTCAAAAGGGAATATTGCTTCCAATGGGTAAAACTGTGTTATTCCCGCGATATCGAGATACTACGTTTTCTCCTATCCCCCGATTCTGTACATCTGCTCTTTTATGCTTTTAACTAGCATATACTATCAAATAGCTGATGGGAAGACAATCGGTATCTCGAGTTCTCACTAAACACATTGTACGGCCTCTCGCACTGCAATTTCATTCTGACAGACATCTTATACAGTAGGAGGATACAAAGAATTAACTGGAGTCATTCCACTCCCATGTAAATAGAAGGCAAGTACTGCCAAAATGTCTGAATTCCCGTTTTCACGCTTTCCTAGAAGGTCGCTTTTCATCAGTTTTCGAACGAGTTAATACAGAAATGAACCAGGCCTGCACTGTTCTGATTTCTTCGGATGGAAAACTGAGTTCGATTGATATTGCTACTTTGCGTGCTGATCTTGAGAGTAAAGACATCCAAAAGAAGAGGAATGCTGTAAAATCTGCTATCATTCAGATGTCGAATGGAAAAGACATGAGTGATCTCATCATGACTGTAATCCGTTTTTGCGTCACTGTTGATGATCACGAACTGACAAAGCTGCTTCATATGTAATTATATTTGTGATTCTCATGATTCTTCAGCTTTTGGGAGTGCGCTCAGAAGTGTGATGAAAAGGGAGAACTGAAGCCTGAGATGATTCTCGTGTGTAACGCTGTTATGAACAATCTCAAGCATGCTAACGAATATATCCGTGGATGTACTCTACGCTTTTTATCAAAGATCACAGAGGAAGAGATTTTAGAGCCTTTAGTAGATTATGTAGACTCTGTCTAACCCGCAGATTCCATACATCAAAGAGAATTTGGAGCATCACTCCGCTTATGTTAGGAAGAATGCTGTTCTCACTGCGTTCTTGTCTGTCTGGTGAGTGACTCATAGTTATTCGATCTACAAGCTTCATGGCGACCGTCTCATGAGTGACATTCCTGATTACATCTACGAGCTTCTTGCCAATGAAACAGACCTTGCAACACGTCGTAATGCTTTTGCATTCTTGATGGATTGCAAGCAGTCCTTGGCGATCGAGTTCCTCGAGAACAACTGTGACGAGGTAGATTTCCCGCCTTTCTCTCAGGTAGATCAGCCACTTCGGCGACTGTTTCCAACTGGTCGCACTGGACCTCATCCGCAAGGTGTGCATGGAAGAGTCATCGCAGAAGGGTCGATTCATCAAGCCTTTGCAGAGCATGCTTAACTCGGACTCTCCTTCTGTCGCTTTTGAGTCTGCCACCACACTGGTCACGTTGTCCAGTGCTCCTTCCGCTGTGAAGGCATCAGCAAACACGCTGCTGGGTCTCCTCGCCTCTCAGACGGACAACAATGTGAAGATCGTCATTCTGGACCGTCTTTCTGTGATCATTCGTCACAACTGCCGTCTTCTCGAAGACTCCGTCATGGAGTTGCTCGCTCTCCTTCGCACACCCTCTACGAAGATTCGTCGCTCACTGCTGGAACTCGCAGCACTGCTGGTGAGCGATCGAAGCATCGGCGAGGTGATGAATCTCCTCAAAAACGAAGTGGTGAGAAGCGCTACGGACACAGATGAGCTTGGAAAAGAGTATCGTGAGTTGCTAATTCAAAGCATTCACGCACTGGCAGTCCGCTTCCCTTCTGTTGCGGATACCGTGATTCTCCTCCTTCTCGATTATCTGAATAGCGACAGTGGCGTCAGCATCCTCTCACTCGTCAAAGAGATGCTATTACATCAGCCTGCTCTCGTGGAGTCTGTTTTACAGAAGTTGTTCGAAGTATTCGGTTCTTTGGAGAAGGAAGATGTGATTACCTCAGCACTGTGGATTATTGCGGAGTTCTCGCCTGCCTCTTCTCTCATTACCGCTATCCAGACCATTCTTGTTTGTATGTGTTGCTCGAGTTATGTGTAGGATTCGGTGGGACCGCTGCCTCTTCATCAAGACATTGAAATCACTCCGGAAACTGGCACTGCGCAACCAGCCATGCCTACAGTTCTTCAAGATGGTAGTTATGCAACCCAGAGCTATGTACCTTCATCGGAATCTGTGGAATCGTCAGTACTGCCTCTGCGTCACCTGTTGCTGCAGCCTTCTTTCTTTGTGTGTTCGGTTCTCAGCAATACTCTGGCAAAGTTATGTGTAAATCTAGAATTCACAGAGATTGATGCGAGTAAGTTGAAGGACGTGAAGATTCAGTGTTTATTGGTGATGACCGAGCTCCTCGTGGAATATGAAAACACGATGGACGAGTTGGACAAGGAGCGAATCGAATTCTTTGTGAACTGTATGCTAGATCCATCAATGGGTACTATGCTGCACGATCAGATTCTCACGATGTCTCACGATGGTAGGTGATGTGATTGTGATTCGATTTAGTTTTCCAAAATATCGTTGTGCAGAGCAGCAAGAAGGAAGAGAAGGAGACGAATGTACGTCCAAATCATAGTAATGTGGACGAAGTGATTGTCTTCAAGCAACTGCGCGATAAATCATCGTTAGGAATTATGATTGATATCGACGATAACACTGCGATTGAAGAGGCAACAGGCATGTCAATTATAGTTCAGTGAAGTGTAGAATTCGACAAGGAAATGACTTATAATGAGAAGCTAAATCGTGTGCATCAGTTAACTGGTTATTCGGATCCTGTGTATTGTGAGAGTGTTGTATATATGAAGGATTTCGATATTGTTGTTTTGCTGGCCTATTGTCATGACTAGATCATGGAAATCACTGTGATCAACCGAACAAACCGAACGATGACTGATCTTGCGGTCGAACTCTCTGTAACCGGATCATTTAGCATCATCGACAAACCCAACCGAATCACCCTGGATGCTGGAGAGCGTCGTGAGATGCGAGCAATTATCAAGGTGAACTCTACAGAGACTGGATATATATTTGGATCGATTACGTTCTCCTATAGCAGCAGTGCCGAGCATGCCGTCGTGAATCTAAATGAGGTGTATGTGAGTTTGATGGAATACATCAAACCGGCAGACTGGTAGATGATGGGATGGAAGTTAATCACAGTGATGCAAAGTCGTTCCGAAGTATGTGGTCTGCGTTTACGTGGGAGAATAAGATTTCTGTGAATACAAACTTGAATTCGCTTGCTGGGTTGATTCAACGCATTGCTGAAGTTACACACATGAAGATCGTTTCTGATTTCAATGCAGATGCAGATTCTGACTTCATGGCTGCTAATCTCTATGTAAGAAAGCACAGTGAAGTGAATGATAGGCACGATCGTTGTTCGGAGAGGACATTCTGCTGAATGTGAGTGTTGAAAAGACTTCGATGGGAATCGGCGGTTACTATCGTATTCGAAGCAAGACACAGGGCGTGGCGATCTCTCTGGGTGATGTTATTAAGATGAAACAGAAGAATCTGTGGAGTGTTTGTTGGAAACAGATTACATAATGTAAGAAATATAGGTCGAGTTTGACTGAATTATTTCCCAATCTTCCGAATTGAATTGACCCTTTATCATTGGTAGTCGCTTGACATGGTTCTTACGGAAATCTGTAATCACTTGCGAAATGATCTCATTGATCCCTTCTCCTTTGGCAGTGTAGTGGATCAGGAACAGTAATGCTTCCTTTGAGATAGCGTGAAAACCATTACTATCCGATGCTACAAATGCACATACGCCTCGTATCTAATCGTTAGACATCTATCACATGCTTACTCCCTCCTCTTCATTCAACGCAATGGCTTGAATGAACTGATTAAGTATTTGCTTCTTCTGAACATTTTCCAGAGTGTAGATAAGTATTCCCAGACTTGACTGAGCTGACTCCCGAATCGTCTTATTTGAATGGGTCAAAAATGAGGTAATTTGCTGGATGATCATTTTGTTGTCATCTTCCGATAAGAGAGTACGATAGAATGAAGAAACAACAACAACGAGTTGCAGGAGACTCGAGAGATTCTGTGGGTTCGTTTCTACATTGGTTGCACGCACTAGTTCTTCCACCAGAATATGGAGGAGTGGAATTGTCATATGAATAGAATTGACAACAACATTCATATACTTATTTGCCAAATTCTTCACCAGATCCACATTATTCTAGTTGTTACAATTACAGTTTTAACTATACATAGCACTTGATTAACCCAGCACAGTACGAACGCATCAGTGTTTTGTAACCAGCTTCTGTACAATGGTTTACCAGATTGACTGAGTCAACAGCAAAACAAGCACTGAGCGATGAAAGTGCATAGATAACCTTTGTTTTGTCATCAAACTTCTCTATCTCCTGTTGTGCAGACATCAGATGATCGATCACATTGGCTGATTCTTTGCTTAAGACTGCACCCAACACCTACTGTAATCAATCAGAAGGAATAGAGAGGGAAGGAAAGACTTGAAGGTTGATAGTGTCTATGTTCCATAGAATCAACAGTGCTTACTAAGTCAAAAGAACAATCGAGAAGATTCTCTAATGCTTTCATATTTACAAGATTCATCAACTGTTCTGAGTCACCTCGTTGAATATTTGAACGTGTAGGAAGTAATTGGTAGTTGTAGTCATAGATGTATATGAAAATGAGAAGACAAATCACTAGCAGCAAAGAAATACGGTTAGGATCACTCAGCAAGAAATTGATCATATAGTTGAGGTTTTGAATAACTCTAGGCAGCGTAGAGGGCGTAGTGATAAACATTAATCCATACAGCAAGGTCTTGGTTAAAAACGGGACATTCAGGTCATGCGCTCTTCTCATTAGAGTATCAACACAGCAATAGCGAGTATCCTCCGGGTGAGCTACATCACATGCAATCAGAACAGTTGTGAATATGGAAGAGACAACTGCTGATGAATATGATTTTCTATCGTCTACAAGGAATTAACAATAAATGCATCTACCTGTACACACCAGTAAGTCCAAACACTCATTGACCAGTGTCTGAGCCCATTGCACACTATATTCACTGCAATAACTGAGAACACGCATATAGTAGAGTGCCAGATTATTGATTGAAACGATGACTAACCCTGAGTGGAATAGGAAATCGAATTGCTTGGAGTTTGTACAGTTAAATGTAAGGTAATTTCGAAGCTCTGTAGAATATGCATCCTGCGCATTCTCTTTTGTCGTTGTGACATCTGACGGTAGCGTAAATCCATCATGCACAATTAGAGAAAGAGCACGTTCCTGGTCTTCTTTAGAAAGGTCCGATAAGGCTTTTAGGAAGGAATCTTTGCAATAAACAAACATACGGATAGCTATTTTGTAGACAATGCTATCAAACGATTTTAGAATAACAAGAACAACAGAAGAGGGAATAACAAAATCCATTCGGGACCTCAGATTTGTAATAAAAGCAATATAAAAGGACCGACGGGTAGTTGTGCTGTTGGCAACAATCTGATTCATTCCATAAGAGATCAGCTCATCCGAAGTTACCATATTATCTAGTCTATCACTTATCGGAAGAAAGCAAAACTACGCCACAAGTGACAGCATGGAGGAGAGATTTGCAATAATGTTCGTTATTCTCTCTACATCAGTCTTTATACATAGTTTGTTTCGCAAATCGTAAAGTTGTTGGAGACATTTCATGAGTTGAAGTGCCATCGAGGGGTTCTGAATAGTATCGTAAAATGTTACATTGTTTAATCGTAAAATGGCTGATATCAAGGTATGTAATGTACGAGACATCCTCTCGTTTGGAGCAGTCACTTCCTGATTTAGTAACTTCTCTAGTCTTGCCAATAATGAATCGACAAGTGAAATACGGAAGATGTGGGGAAGTGAGTGGGAGCATTCTTCACTCACCACATTCTGAATCACCTTGCTCTGACTATCAGCAAACTTCAAAGAAGATAGGAATGGCTCAAGGAACTCAGTAGGGCAAGTCTTGTAGGAGTAGTATAGATACCCCAAGCAACTGACAAATACTTCTATTGTTTCCATAGAGTAGAGAACACGAGTAACAGACATGAACTTGAGTTGGCGTTCCTCAGGTTTTAACTGGCGATATTTCATAATTAGTGACAAACAGAGTGTACTCTTGTCACTCTGTCGTAGAGGAATATCATTTGGCAGGGATAACATATTCATCCTACGAATCAATTCCACAAAATAGCCATACATCACAGTCGCCAAGTTCAATGCAAGAGATGAGTTAGTGAGTGAATCAGAGTCTTCCACACGAGTTAGTAATTTCGATACGAGTGGTGCTATCTACGATACTACTCCTATCGAACACTCTACTGGGAACTTTTTACATTCCTCGAATACATCTGACTCCAGGTAGATGGGGATATCCCCATCTGGAGTTTTCACGATAATATTACTGAGATAGAGACCTGGAATGAACTACTCGTAATCATCCAAGAGAAGCAATACGGTCGTCACAAGAGAAAAGAGAGAATTGATCAGCGAGAGATCCAAGGATTTGTCTAAACTAATACTCGAGAGACATACCCACATTCAGAATCTAGCAATCGTATTATTGGAAGATAAAAGGTTTTGATGACATATGTGACCAGTTCCTTCTCAGCTTGAATATCCTCAGAAGCAAAATGCTGCTGCAAAGAGGGTACATCTGCAAGAAAGGTGTGGAGAGAATCGAATTGATGGAGATAATCCCACCCTCCATAGAGTAACGAAAATAAGACTCCACATGCAGCAATATTCACTTCCCTTTGAGAAGATGCACACAAAGCAAAAAAAGACTGCTTATAATCCTCCAGGAACCCACAGACAGTATTTCCGCTGCACCAAAGGAGCAACATATTTACTACATTGCAACATCGCTTAAATTCCTTCACATCAGTGATCACTTCTCCCGACTTAATCTCCACAGGAGTATTCTTTGGTAGCAGATAGGAAGAAAAAATAGATTTTACTCTTGATAACAAGTACTTGTCCATAGAGTCGTCACTCTTCAGACGACGAAGACTAATAAGAAACTGATCTCGTGCTGAAAATGATTCGGACGCATTTTCTATAATCAGCCTATAATCATATATCAAATATTATCGTACTCAATACAATCTTTCATAATTATCGGCTTCACATCAGAAGAGAGTAGCGAAGCAACATTTTCTAGAAACAACCCAAAACGTAAATGGTCAGTGCTAGCAGTATATGATATCGTATTTGCCAGATATGTTCGGACGAAAGATGGAATAACCTGTCTCGCCCAAATGTCCATGTTTTCAGGATAATAGGTAATAGAGTTATCTAAATAGTAGTAAAAATAAGAGGCAACATTGATTCATTTCCTTGCTCCTAAACAATATCACAATCAATAAGAAACAATCAACTATCGAATTCACATTATTGCTCTCGAGAACAACTTTTGTACAAAAGTTCATCAAGTAGTCAATAAAATCTACAAATTCTTGTTTCATGGGGCTTGTAGACTCAATCATTCCATCAGTAAACATTTCGCATAACAGAATCGCAACTGCTCCCGACTCCTTAATAACTCGTTTCAGAATATCTCCGGCAGTATCATCATTTACAATTTCGTCACAGGTACTCATAATAGCTTGCATGACTGCGGAGGGACGGAAGTTAACGATATGATGTAACGAATCGCAGCCAGCCAAGTCCTGCTTGGATAATGACTACAGTGAACAAAAGAACGAGTACAAACGCAAATAAACACCTCTTCAAAGTAATCCATTAATTCCTTCAAGATAGGAGAATCGCATAGACTCATAATGCTAGACTCTTGGTTTGATACATTAATAAGGGGAGTCCATTCGTCAGTCCACTCTAAAGTTCCCTTTTTAAAGGCTTTGATTTGGCGTTGGACTTTGTTATATAAACTCTTAAACAACAGATCTAGCAACTTGAACACAACTCCATTGATAAGAGATCCAGTAGAAGAGCTACCTGGTTGTATGAAAGGTAGATAGCTACGCAGCAACATCTATGATGAACAACAGCCACTGACTCTACCAATACACTTCGTGCTCCTTTTGGTACTCCATTTTCGACTGGTCCTATCATTATGAGCTGAGTGACTAAGTCTGCATAACTCTACATAACAAGAGGACTAGGATTCATACACTCAACATATTTGTATCATCACTAGAAACAGTCTTCAGTGAGTTGAAACAACAAGCGCATAAACCATCGAGATAATCGTTCCATGAGTACTGGTGCTTTTCATCCCCATTCATCATCTTAGCAACCAGAGGCAAAAAGATACTTCCAACTCCGGAAGAACCGTACTTGAAAGCAGACATAACACTAGGATGTCATGGAATAGATGAGTTTACACATCCGCCATTTCCACATTGAAAAAATGAGAAGGATACAAACAACACAACAGTTTAGAGATATGCTTACCCACGCTCGTTGAAATAGGATTCAGAAATGGTTTTAACTGAGTGAATACTTCCAAATACTGCTCTGGAGTTATAAAATGGCGCAGCTATGGTCGAATCTCTGAAACAACTATACTGTCGAATAGAATTGGTAATAGACAGCCTTTTCCTTTGCATTCAACTTCAATGTATTTGGACCCTGAAGAGTATTATTGCCTTGGAAAAAATGAGTCAGTCCAGAAATGTCAAAGAAGCGTTCGATCAGACTCGATCCCGAAATGGAATAGTGAATCGAGAGATCTTTCGTGGAAAACACGGAGTTAAACAGAGTTGCTAGTTTGATAGAACAACACCTGGTAAACAAAGAGCGAAAAAGAAGTACCTGAGAGGAGACTGAATAACATGATCAACACAGACATCCCAAATGCTCTGTTTCTCTTCTGTAGAAAATTCACAAAGTGCTCTAGAGTACATGTTCCTCTAGTATGTAAGACAAGGATTAATCATAACAAGAGCCATAGCCACTTCTCCTAATTCCACTGGGTTTGGTGTAGGATCTGCTGCCCTTTCTCGCAGATACTGTATCGCTTTAGAACGCTCATAGTTCTCAATCCTAAGAAGTCTCTCTCTTGATTCTTCCGGTAATAAATCACAGAAGTTGTTTCTAAGTATAAGACAGAAAAAGGAGTCCCACATATTCACCATGATTGGAAATAAAAGAATATATCGAAATTCCTAAAGAAAACTGATGCGATTCTTTATGAACAGATTCTATTCAGTTTCTATAATCCACTCCTTAATTCTAGCCGATAGGTAGAGTGAGACTGAAAACACTTTTCAGTAACTTTGTTCCATGGTACTGTAAGGAGAATAAAACCATGCTAATTTCTATTTTAAACTGTATAAAACGCAACTACACATGTTAGCAGTCTTGTCATCATCATTGTTTTTCATTCATGTTACGAAAAATCGTGTGTTCAGCTATAAATGACTATCTCGGACTATATATAGACGAAATTCATTATACTGATGTAACAACTTCGCTTGTTCAAGGGGAGTTGATCTTGCGCAATATTGTATCTACAATGGTAATACATAATATATAGTCGTTATCGAAGTCTTTTCTTGCAAGTTTAGATGTATGCTTTTCTGTGAGGCGTATTTCTGTCAATTATTTTCATATCAAAGTATGGCCATATCAAAATTTGGTTCACACTAGATTCCATGGATGGATTTGTCAAATTCGCCCATTCTTCTTGATATTCGTGGAGTTAATGTGATTATGAACAGTGAAGGACACCAAACTGGCGACTGCGTTGGAAACAAAAAAGAATCTCGTGCAGAGATAATGGATGATACATATAGAAATAAATTACTCTCTTTCTTCATGAATAAACTAAGAGTATCGATATCTCAGGTGCACATTCGATTCGAGCATCACTATTCGTCTACTGTTGCTGTTGGTGCATGTATTGATCACATAAAGTTGGATACTCTCGAGAATTCTAGAGGATCTTCCTGCATCTGTAAGTCTCTATCTCTCTTGTCTCTTTCAATCTATCTTGATCCGAAAAAGCGCTCATCACTGCTCACATCCTCATCCTCTGACCTATCTCTTTTAGTGGGAAACGTATCTTTTCAGGCTGATGTGTACTGGAATCTACTCAGAGTGGAGGATCGTTGGATTTCTGTTCAGTCTCTTCAAGAGCAAATCAAAGCATGTGCACCAATTGTCGACCAGGATGTTCTCATCAACTATTTTTCACAAGATAACTGTCCTTTGCTGAATTCTACGTCTTTATTCCATAGTCCTGAAGAGATGAGGGAACGAATCAGTAATGAGATGCAAGATAAGTTAAGTGATGAAACAACGGCTGAACTTGTATCAAGCACTCTCTTTGAATCAATTAAAACACCCCCTCCTCAGATCGAATTGGCAGTCCAGACAAGTGATGCAACCGTTTGTGTTGACTACAAACACATTCTCTATCTTTCAGATCTTGCACGAAGTTTTCCGATGACTTCCAAGATTTCACCAACTCAACCTCCTCCAAAGAAGAGTGTAAACTTTGGTTACTATTTAACGTTCATTTTATATCATATTGTTTCGTCTTCCCCATTGCTGTATTTTACCATTTTTGCGCTGTTATCATTCCCGTTTATGTTCTTTGATAATTTTCGCTATATAATATCTCTCTTGCTCTGTTTGTTCACTGTTTTTCTCTATGGTTACCGCTATTTCTGTGACCAAACTCGGTTAATTATCAAACGAGTTGATACAGATCGTTCTGATCGAAATGTTATCCTTGCACTCTCTGCAAAAACAAGTAAGGTGAACGTTACCATTGCTGATATGGAACCGATTCTTTCAATATATCTGGATCAAGCATGTTGTGACTATAAGCTGCAAACTCTTTCATCATCGTTAGGAGGTACTATTCACTCATTGCAACTTATGGACAACATCAATCGTTCATTCCTATTGAAACCACTTGATCAAGAAATGAGTCCTTTTATCTCATTTAGTATGGATCTCCAGGATGTGTGCAACGTGGATATATGTATTGGAGCCAGTTTTATCCAACTTTATCAACCAACGGTCAGTACTCTTCTACGTCTCATCCCATCCTCTTCAAAAGAGCCTAGTTCAAGCTCTGGGAAATCCATACCAATTGCTATCTCTGTAAAAAGTGGTGGTATCAGCATTCAGTGTATCGAGAACGATCACAAGGACTTTGCTTCCGTTGGTTTTATCGCTCCAACTTTTTCCTACAACTCTTCTCTGAAGAAGACTGAATTTGTCATCAGATCATCTTTACGCCTCTGTGATACTCTAGGAAGCCATATCATTTTATCCCAGTCTGACCAGGTCACTCTCTTTTCTTTCACAAGTTGTCCTGATTCCAATGCCTTTTTTAAGTGTACGGCACCTTCTTTAAAAGTCTATTTGGATCTGCCATTCATCCGTCATTTTGTGAACTATATTACGGATGGGGATATACTTCATAAAGAAGAAAAGACTACATCAGAACATTCGGATTACTCGAGTGGACCATTCTATGAGCTTTCCTTTCCAGATGCTTGCATTCACTTCCCTACAATAGAGTCACTGGACCCTCTCTGCTTAGCAACATCATTACTCAGTGTTGAGACTGCTGAGAGATCGAAGTTATTCAATACAGTAAATATAAGTGCGACAGCTTTGTCTCTGAAGGATTCTCAAACGGACTTACTGACTACTGCTATGGGCCAAGTATCACTTCGCTTTACATCAGGCAGGAAAGGAATAAAAATACGCTTTGCCCAGACAACGATGAATCTCGAGGAGCAATCGATAAACCACATTGTTCAAGCTGCTCATAACTTTTCGGGAACACCAGCGAATAGTGGTGAGCCAGTGATTACAGCAGTGTCTGATAGCGACTCGACTGACGAGGATGATGTCGCTACTGAGATTACAAGCACAGTCTCCGTAGAAGTTCCTCAATTATATGTAAATATTCTCCAGAAGGCTCAGATTGAGCTGCTTGATCCGAACTTTACGATGCAGTCATCTCTATCTGACCGAATTGTGCAAGCTAGCTTTAATTCTTTGGTTTGTAAAGAATTGGGCTCTTCTGATTGGTCACAGTATAGCAGTGCTATCCAAATAAGCAAGTTTCAATGCTGCGTGCGTAATCTGGACTTGCGGAGCAAGCTGGATTGTACTGCAGATGTGAGCGATAGTTTAGTGACTGTGACTCCATTTCTCTTCTCTCTTCCGTCGATAATCACTTCACTTCTTCCTGTCTCAGATAATTCTTCAGATAGTCCATCATCTGATTGCAGTGACTCTTCCATTGACCGAGCAACCTTATTTGGCTGTAGAGATCATCATCTTTCTCAAGTATAGATCGAAAAATTACGCTTAAAGTGAATATCAATCCAGTTTCTCTGCTGTTGTTGAGTTCTCCTTTCCAGGATAGTGCTGGATTTGTGGTTGTTATTGGAGCTCTACTGGAACTAGAGTCACTAAATGCGTCGTACAATGCTTCTCTACAACTCAACCACCTACGAATAGTAAATGAAAAGAAACTTCCAGTGTCTGATTCGTGTTATAATGATATATTGGAAAAGTGTTCAGTGAGTGCATTCCTCCAATCTGTAAAGCCAAGAAATCTAAAGATGTCTATTTCATCTACTCCTATTCGATTATTGGTTGATTCTTTGGGTTTACTTAATGTGTCACGAGTGTTCATGCATTTTATCTCATTTGCTCCTCATTCGGAATCAGAAAAGACGAAATCAGTATCGCAGAAAATAAGAAACTTAGATGTCTTGGAAGCTTCTTTGGGGATTCCAAGTATTCGCTTAGTATGTGCATCAAATCGGTATAACTCACTTGTGCCTGTTGTATTATTTGAACTGCGTGATATCCTTTCTGCACTTGACGAGATTTCAACACACACACGGATGTCATTGTCGTTTACGATTACAGCTCAGTACTTCAAGAAGCAATACAGTCAATGGGAGACATTTATTGAACCATTCTTCCTTTCTTGTCTCTACTCTCAGTTGCTTTCTCATAAGGAGCCGATTTCAAAGCTTATCATTAGTACTGTGCAAACTTTGAACATTAATGTAACACATTCGTTGTTATCAGCCATATATCAATATGAACGAGAGCTGAATTTGATTTATGTATTGATGTCGTCAAATAAGTCATTCTCTATCACAGATACTCCAAGTCGCCAGTTTGAAGATGTGGAAAACGGTGATCTGATTAGCAATGTGTGCTTAGTGAATCACTCTGGATTAGCTCTTTCTGTGGAGATATCGGATAGACACAATTCAATTTCCTTGAACCAGACAAACTATCAAGTTCGTGATGCTACTGCTGTGTACACTACACTACCTGCGTACCCCTCTTTAAGACAGGATTACTCTCGAGAACATCGTGCAAATGTGAGTTACGATGCTGTCATCTACTGTGATAACTTTCAGACTGGACGAATCCCGATCTTCGGAGAAGATGTTATTGTCATGAAGTCGATAAAGAATCAGGCTCTTGTAGCACGGTCGCAAACTAGCTTCGAAAGAAAGGAGATATTGATTTCTGGACGTGTTGATGTCATAAACAATACAGGCCAAAATTTGTTTTATAGTTTTGATGATGTGGAAAGTGCGATGTCTCGTGGTTTTCAGACGCCTCTAGAACCTCTTCCAAAGAATTGTACGGTGTATTCTCCTGTGCTGGTCAGTAATAATGGTGTTTTTTCACTTGCTGCAGATGCTACCTATTCTATGTTTGAGCAGTCGGCAATTACTCGGCTTGATATTTCCTCGCTGGAGCAAAATGAAAAGGAATTGTGCGTTTCAATTGGACATTTCCATCTTACAGTTCGTATATACATAAATGTGGTAGTGGTATCATCCATTCCACTGATCCATATCGAATTACTTCCAGGTTTGAAGGTACATAATCTTCTATATTGTCCCATGGAATATGTGATTATGGACAAGTCCAAGACACGAGGTGAGTATCCAGAACTTGCTTGAGTTGTAGAAGGAGATGTAGGAACGCTTCAGCCGTTAGAGTACTGCTATGCTTACTCCGTTCCTGTGGATTTATCAAGTTGTGTTTTAGAAGTCCATCTTCCTGGAGAACGAGTTAGCTTGGTTACGAAACAGGTAGCAGCTATTGTTTTGTTATGACCAGATTGTCAATAAGCTGAATGGTGTCCTGCAGTATGATCATAACGTGATTCGCTATACTGTTACTCGAGACCAGGATCATTCGATTATGATGGAATTTTATAGTGACTATTGGATCATTAACAAAACACCCGATCTATTGATGATTGGAAATGGTCAGGACCACACGCAATCTCTCGTCCCTGTGGATCCTCATCCTATTCAGTATGATCTCTCTTCAGATATGCCTCCCCAAGAGAGTTACTCTCCTATGATGTTTAGTACAATTGGTTCACTACTCCTAAAGGGTCGTAAGAGAGAGCTCATCATCTGTTCGCCACAGTATGGAATGAGCAAACCATTTGCTGCTGATATTGCTGATTACGATGGAATGGTAGAGCTGAAGACAAGGCAAGGGGTGTCTCAGACCTATTCTGTGTCTATTTCCTTTGCTCCCGGTGACTTTGAGCATACTAAGGTTATTACCATCTCACCCATGTATTTGATGATCAATAATACAGATGTTCCGTTCTATGTTGTATTCTAACCTTCTACTGACTTGTAGATTCAGCAGATCAACGTCAATCGACCTCCTCTCCTGCTAAAGCCAAACACTCCTACAGTATTCAACTGGTCAGACATGGGGTCAAAGCACTATATTCAAGTTAAACATATCAATCGGCACTCGCTTTGGACTTCAGAGCTGATTCTTGCCTTAGGTGAGCAACTTGCCCTATTCACTGTACCTGAGGGTATGGTAGGAATTCCAGAGTCTGAAACTGTGCTACGTGTGTTTGGAGCTACAGTTAATCAGCAAATGGTCATTTCCTTTGAATTTGCCGTAGTACAATAATGTAATTACTATCATAGGATGCGTTCAGCTCTAAACTCTTCATTATGAAGTGCTCTAATCAGTTATCTTCTCAAGCAGCTCATGACCTAATATTGAGCGACAATACCTGTAACTCAAGCCATAGCAAAGGTTTACCCAAGTCAGAAGCTCGGCTTATCCACGATTCGCTCCATTTTCTGTCAAAACGCATTACAACTGAAAATCAAGATGATGAAGTGGTTTCTGAAAGCAAACTCTCTGATTCTTCTGTTACTTCGATTACGATTGGGATTGCAGGTATAACTGCAAGTATCATTAACAGAGAATATCAGGAAATCAGCTATATTGCGATTGAAGGGATCAACTTTTCGTTCCAGGAGCTATCAAATAAAGATATCTATCTCGAGTTGAATGTTTTCTTTTTCTTATTTCTTGATTCTCAGCTTTCGCGCCTGCAGATGGATAACTGCATTTTTGGAGCACAGTACCCGGTGGTATTTGGGTCACCAATTCATTCTCCATTTTATAAAGCAGATGGATCTTCGGATCTATCTGTGAGACGTATGAATGCACTCAGCAATGCTTCTGAGTCTCTTGTGTCCGGGTATTATAGTGTACCTCCAAATCCTAATAGAAACAACCGTCTTTTTCATTTCAGTGCACATCTTCCTTATAATACGAATGTTATCTATGTAAAATCACTTGACGTGATTACATATGTATCACTAATTTACTTTTTTGTTGTAGAATGTGGATCTAGCGATTGAGTCGACTCTGCTCTATGCGATCTTTGATCTTTTCAAAGACCTGGATTTTTTGGGACAGGATTCTCTCAGTTATCATTCGACACAGATCCAGCTACAGAATATTCTTCAGACTCATTTTCCTCCTCCAGTCCTTTCTTCTTCTCGTCTTTTTGTCTTCTCTGACAGTCTGCGAATCCATCCTATAAAGGTGACAGTTTCTTTCAAGTCAAATGCCCAATATCCGATAACAGATACATTACTTCGTCATTTGATCGTTCCTTCCTTTGTGAAATCTATTATCGATACAGCAGGAAATATAATTGGTAATGTGGATCATGCTCAGATCGTTCTGAGTGAGTTTAATGCCAATAATGTCTACATCTCTATCAAAGACTTATTCGACAAGTTGATTCATCACTATGTCTTGCATGCAAAACTACAGTTCCTATCCATTATTGGAGCTGTGAATCTACTAGGGAATCCAGTACAGTTTGTGAGTAGTCTGGGACAGGGAATCAAGGCTTTCTTCAATGAACCAATCATTGGGATGAAGAAGGGTGGCAAGGAGTTTATAGAGGGAGTTGGCAAGGGAACAAAGCAACTGGTGTCGAAAACAACCTACGGATTCTTGAACTCTGTCGGTAAGATCGTAGATACCATTGGAAATGGAGTGGAAACTCTCTCCTCCAGTGATTCGTACAAAGCAGACCGTGCGGCTGGAAAATCGGGACTGATTCATGGTGTAAAGAGTGGAGTAAATGGGCTAATTAAGGATTTCCTGGATCCAAAGCCAAACGTGGTTGGATCTGTTGTTGGAATTATCACAAAGCCACTAGGAGGTTTGCTAGATGATACATCTAACCTGATTGATAAGATGAAGGACATGACAAACAATGAAGTCTATCCTGTGATACTACGTCTTCCTCGGTGTATTGGCTATGATCCTTGTATCCAACCTTATTGTCTTTATACTGCAATCGGAATGAAGTACATGCAGATTCTGATCCGTGAGGGAATTGTCGACTTGACTGACAAGTATGTGATTCATTGTCCAGTGAACAATGGCTCGCTGGTTTTGTTCTTTACATCATCCTATCTTTTGGTCATCAATTGTGAATCGAATCGTGTGACTTGGAAGGAACCCTATTATGCCATTAATGTATATGGTACCGCATCTCATTGCATTTTCTCACGAAGGAATATTGCAGTAAATTCAAAGAACCAAGACTGTCCAATCACTTGTGAGTTCAATAATACAACTCTATTCAATCTTGTGCAGTTATTCTTGAAGATATCCTGCAAAGAGCTAGATCGTGAAGAGTTCATGATGTTTTCTGATCAAGTGTGCATCTGTGTGCAACGTAGGAATCACAGAGAATTGTTATTTAGACTACCCTATCAATCACTCCATTCCTCTCCGAGAGCCAATTCGTAGATGTCAAAGAGATGGATTACCTCTAGAATCGTCTCCTAACTCAATTCCTATAGAGCAGGTGGCCATGATAAAGTCCACAGACGAGGAAGATGAGAGAATATGCTGGAAAGTCCAGGGTTGCGGATATTCATGGCAGGCAATCACAACAATGCGCGATATTCGTTTCCTGCATCGAGTCCTTTTCTCCAGCTCAGGGAAGCCAGCAGGAATGGTCCAACAGGTGCCATTTGATGGTAGCGACAGCGAGGTACTGAAGGAGGTGGAGCAAATCCTCACCAACTATAAGTGTCTTCTTGTTTCGGGTCCAGTAGAGCGTGTTCTTAAAAAAGAATACACTGCTTTCAAATCGTTGTCTGTTTGTTAATCACATTTTTCTTACACGAGGTGATAGTTCATAAATGGGGTCTATAGGAAAGGCACTGAAGCGATTTGACCTAAATCCAGCAACAGATGAGACCTTCCAGATACGTACAACTACTGGAGCTATCAGTATAGTGTATTGTGTTGCTTGTCACTTCTAGTTTCTGTAATTACGATTATAATTATGGGAGTTCTCTTCTGGGGAGAACTCAAACTGTTCATAAATTATGTTTGGTTGGTTGTGATGGTTTTATTTGCAGAACACTACTGAGAGTATGGTAATCGATAAAGAGACAAAGGACAAGACTGAGATTTCCTTTTCCATCAGTTTTGACTAGTGACATATCGAGAGTGTTCTGACGATTAGTCTGCCTTGTGACACCATTCAAGTGGGTTATCGCGATGCCCTTGGAAATGATAGGGACGATATTGAGAATAACATCACAAAGTTTAATTTGGATGTAAACGGTAACGTAATCGGGTCTCCGGACAAATCAAAGGTATGTCTCCTGATCAGCGTGTTCTTTAGATAATTATCACAGCTCCCACGAAGGAAGAAGTTCTCGAGAGCACGAAGCACGAGGACGACATCGTGGTCGTCGATGAGAAGAAAGGTGTTTTTCCTGCGTTTCCTCAAACCCAGAGTGTGGCGATTGCTTCGGAGCGCGCGACAAGTCCGCCTGCTGCAACAGCTGCGAGGACCTCATCAACGCGTATCGCGAGAAGCGGTGGGACGTGAGCAAGATCATCTCTCGCGCTCCCCAGTGCGCGGGCTTCAACTACCTGAACAAGTGGAAGAGTGGGGTGGAGCGCGGATGTCGTCTGGAGGGCGTGATTTCGATCTCGAAGGTGCAGGGTCACGTGTTCATCGTTCCCGGACGGATCAGCGACATGCTGAGTCTGGCGGAGCTGCGGAGCATCTACTCGACTCTGAACGTCACGCACACCATCCACAGTCTCTCGCTCGGCGCCCCCATCCTCGTAGCAGCATCCTCGTCCGGTGAGCAATAGCAGCAGAAAAACCCGTTCAAGGCGCGCCGAGGCGTGATGAACGTCAACCAGACCGCGATGTACCAGTACTTCGTGAACGCCATCCCCACCACCTTCACCGACAGGAGGGGCCGCACCACCAACACCTACCAGTCCTCCTAGACGGGGCGGGTGATGCGTAGAGTCACCGAAACACACCACATTCGCCCGCTGCAGGAAACGTCAACGCTGCTCCCGGGAGTGTACTTCGTGTACGAGTTCTCACCTCTACGCGCCGTCGTGCAGGAAACCCATCTCATGCTCTTCGAACTGTGCACGTCACTGTGCGCAATTCTTGGGGGCGTGTTTACTGTGATGGGCATGCTGGATGGATTTGTGTACTCTCTCTTGAAGCAGGCGAAGAGACGCTCCGGTTCCACAGAATCTGAGTTAAGTCAGAGAATGATTTCGAAGGACGATTAGATGTTTTTTGTTTGTTGCCATAAACCGGGAGTTTGGCTGCGTTTTGGAATATTCTCATTGACGTGGTTCCGTTACTCCTAATTGAGTAAAGTGGTGGAATGAGAATAGAGACTTGCTATTTTTGTTCTGGACCCATCTATCCTGGACATGGTATCGTTTTTGTTCGCAACGATAGCAAAGTCGATTCCA
>JZRO01000050.1:0-16741 GCA_000963465.1 Blastocystis sp. subtype 9
TTCAATATTCAATTATTCAATATAATACTGGAAAGAATTACACTACGAGAATATTCGAAACTAGATCCACTTTTACCATATCTATAACTATTTCTTTCAGAAGTGATCGACATCAGCTTAGGAAGATCTAAAAATCAATTCATTCATATCAATATCACTTTCCATTTTCAATGAACAAGATGAATCATCACTTCCACGAAGTGCACCATCACCTAGTTTGATTGATTTCAAATTAGGAAGATCTATTAACTATTCATTCAAATCATTCAAATACTTGATATTATTGTTGATAAGGAATCACGAAATGCATCATCACCTAATTCAATAGAATTCAAATGTGGAAGATCTATTCTTAGCAATATTACATACATTGTACCTTTTATCTCAAATGAAGAATTACAAAAATTGAATGATCCCATTTTAATTGTTGATAATTTAGGAAGATTAAACAATTCAAATAATCCTCCATAATCACGAAAACTAAATTTTCCTATTTCAATTGATTCCAATTCAATACAATCTAATATTTGAAATGATCGAGATTCATAATCTTCACAACCACTCCCTTCCCTAGTGAATGAATTGATTCCTATCTCCAATGATTTCAATTCATTCAATCCTTCGATCACAAATTTCCTCACATTTGAAAAACAATCATCTCCAATAGTAACAGTTTTCAGTCGATAAGGAGGTAAATCGAATGAAGTTCTTAATTTGCAGCAGTTATTCCTCACAAAAAGATTCCTCTTCATTATGTTGTGAGTAGTCAACAGAAGATCGAATCCACACCAGACACGTGAATACTGTTTCCATATGAACCAGAGAATGATCACCAATAGTGGTATTCCATAACTAATACTGAATAGCATAATCCATACAGCACCACCTATTGCCACACAATATACAAGCCATTGCCTTAGAATCAATACCCATTTCCTGTGTCCATTAAACCACACTCCATTATAAACGGGTCTGTTATTTCGATAGAAGATCCCATTTCCATGGTATTTTCCCCTTCGAAATCCACCTCTATATAAAACAGTGCATCCATCCGCATAATACTTAATTCCCTCTCCATTATAGCAATAGTCAGTTGCCAACGAATCGCTGAATTCACCAGTGTAGTGAATGACTCCCTTGCTATACTCAGTCATCTTGTTACCCTCGAATTCCTTCATGACATCCACTTCATTTCCATTCTCCCATTTACTGACTTTACATATCCGATCTTCTCTATACAAGTATCCAATCCCATAACGATTTCCGTAGCAGTCGATGGGACAAATCATCGTTTCACACTCCTCAAAACTCGTTTCTTTCCAATAGCCAGACTTCGCGGAGAAAGGCACCAAATCCTTCTGCTTCACGCCTCTGTCGAAGAAATATTCAGTGCACACTCCATTCTTATCGTATTCCTTGCCTATCCACTGACGATACCCCTTTTCATACATGCCCACAAATATTAAATTCCCATCGTAGTCATACTCTTTACCATGTCCTGAGCGATAGCCATCTTGCAGCCATCCTTTAAAATACTTGTTTCCCAACTCATCATAGAGAATACACTTTCCATTGGCAACTCCATCTATAAATGTCAGAGATGCTATTCTCACTCGATACGAATTCAGTATGATTGATCTACCATTCATCTTACCATTTACTATCTTGGTTTTTATAGCATACCCATCATGAGGCGGTCCAACAGGAACAATTGCATCTCCATCTTTTAGAGAATCATTTTTTATAGGAAAGAGTGTTGCTATGTCATTAATCCAATATGCACCCCTATTGGAATCATTTCTCATGGCCAATAAGCTATTTGGAGTCTCATGTACTAGATTTGACATTTCATATACAACACTGCTTATGTGCCAAAAATGATCTCTACACCTTAGTTTATTAATAACGTTGTACTCCCTACCGATTTTTATTTCTATACATTCTATTAGTTGAGTTATCTGCTACTTCTGCAATCGTTGGTTGTTTAGCATATCTGAATTGTTTGTAAGAGTTTACTACCAAGCAATCCAATCTTTATTCAAATAATTGATAGTATGTGCACTTTTCCACCTATAGTTTAAACATATTGTATACATAACTACCATAATGAACAACTCGAAATATTGAAGCTATTTCGGTAAGGATTGTTGTTTTCTGATCATTTCTTTTCATTTACCTTCGTAGAACATATCTTCAATCCAGTTTGAAATGGATTCTAAATTCTTTCATTAACTCAACTCAAAACCTTTGAATAGCCAATTCAACGACTTTGTCTATCAAACAGAAAGCAATTAAACTAACGGCTCCTGAACACCATTCTTCTTAGCCTCTCGCTTGGCACACATTTTCCTACCAAGCTTGCAAAGGCCATACCAGATAATAACGACAATGATCAGTCCAAATAACATGTCCCAGTACGGGTTGAGGAAGACGTTGAAGCTATTATAGTGGAACGAATTCTCGTCGATATAGAAGAACATCTACATTAAACACTCCGAAAGACAATACCTCCAAAAAGATGTCGTCCAGATCTCCCAGAAGAGTGTCAAGAACCAGATTCTTGGAGGAAGACACAAGAGTCTCAATCAGATCATCACGATTGTAGAAGTCCACCTTCTGATGGATCGTCAACACTGTGACATTATTCTTATTCTCGGCGCTGATCACCACAACATCTATTGGGTCGATAACATAGGCAGAGGAAATATTGTATAAAGCAGTGTGGATCATGTAAGCTATCTTTGGAGTGAAGTCCTTAACAGCCAATCCATTCACCTAGAGTCATAATAAAACATCAGACCAACCTCAATGTTATACTCCAGCATATTATATCCAAAAGGAGGATTGCGCAGTTTGCTAATAGGGGTGCAAATGTCCTCCATAGCCAGCCAAATAGGATTAGAAGAATCAGTACAGTAGTTCACCTTATATCCCCATTCTCCTTCATCGCAGAAAGCATAAGCCAACTCTCCAGCTTTGGTTTCCTCAAACCCCGAAGCCGCAGGACATGTCTGAGATATCACAGCTAGCGATTATTGGCCATAAGATATAAACTTACTAGCGAAAAGAAGTGCAGCAACAAAATATTTCATTCTCTAGGAAAGAATAGTGGTTTAAAAGGCCCTATGGAGTTTCACTTTGAGAACAGAATTATCGAATCCAGGTACACAAGTAAATATCTGATATTTCATGTAAATTGTATTTTCATGTCCTGGATATCGCTCTTAAGCACTCTTTGTTCGGTGAAATGGAAATGTGGTTATTAGTTCAAACAGATGCTATTACGATTATAATTTGGATTTGTATAACGAGAAAGGTAAAGGAATAGAGGTTATTGGCTCCTCTAGAGGACCATTCTCCTCATGTTACCTATACTCTGTATTCTTGATCCTCTTCACTATATGTCTGTTCAGAATTCTTTTCACTCTTCGGATATATGGTCCCAAATAAAGGCTGTAATAAACATATAATAGGGACATGTTTACATAAATCGCCCATTTTCAAGATTAACTTTTCTTCACTATTTGGATTCTTTTATTGCGTAGGATGGATCATTTTGAAGGAAATGAGAATGAAGTATCGACAGGAGTTGTCCTTTGGTTGGTTGGTTATGTGTTAGACAACTATTATCGCAATCACTTTGAAAGATTGCGTAATTATGGGTGCAGATTCTCGCAGTTCGGCTGGTATAGGCTGTGCTTCATTTTAAGCCAAATAGGTACTTATGTGGCAAATCGAGTTACAAACAAAATCGAACAGATTGACGATAGGATCTTCATGTGTCGGTCTGGCTCTGCAGCAGATACGCAGAAAATTGGAGAGATCATCCGACAAAACTTGGACATTTTTAGGTTTGCTCTTCTTTATCTGTATCTATGCCTAGGACAACATATGGAATGAAGCCAATTGTCCGAAACGCTGCTACGCTCGGCCATAAAGTGATTTACAAATATAAGGACCAGCTGCAGGCTGGTATTATCGTAGCAGGTGTGGATGAGGTGGATGGTCCCTCCATTTATGAAATCACCCTGGGAGGCAGCATGCTAAAAGAGACTGTGGCTCTAGGAGGATCGGGTTCTTCATATATCTACGGCTATGTGGATAGCAACTACAATCCAGACATGAGTATTGAAGAGGGATTGGAATTTGTGCGTCGTGGTATGTGCTGGTAGACTCACTTAGGTGTAGCTGTGCAACTGGCAATATCTCGTGACGGGTACTCTGGAGGCGTTGTCAGAACGGCTGTCATTACGAGGGAGGGAGTTGTGCGCGATGTAATCACTGAAAGGGATTTTGTTTTTGGAAATTGGAGTTTTTGTTTGAAATACAGAATTCTATTAATACTGAGGAGATTTGTATATCTTCACCTGATTTTGACATAGTGTATAAACTGCTTCTGGAAATAGGTTCTTTTATTCGAGTAAGGAATAAAAGTGCGCACTCAATGAATACAATATCAAACTGGCAGAGTCCATGTAATAACTGATACTGATTCTTTGATTGCACACACTTTTTCTTGATAGGATTCCAGTCTGGATAAGAAAACAAAACTTAGTTGCAGAGCTGATGGATTCTGGTGACTATCTATCTCAAATTGTTTTCTCTATATATGGAAAATCTCCCAACTCATCGCAAACAACAACTCTCGTTTGATTCGCCTGTTTTGATCAATAATAGTGAAGAATGGACTTCTGAGCCATTGCTAGTGCAAAATCCTTTAACTAGCGATCAGATCGATACAGAAGTGCATTCAATATAATAATATGAAATAGTAGACATTAAACTCGATCAGAGATGAGTTTGTCACTTCAGAACTGAAAAAAGTGTATGTATTCGATCCTAGATGATATGGAGTGAGTCGACCTTTTCGTATCGAGAGAAGGTCAACATTTGGCTTGGAACGTGGAATGTTGGTGGAGAACTGAATGAAGAGGAGATTAATTCGTTCATCAAGACGTCATTCGCAGACAACCCGGATGTTTTTGTTCTAGGAATTGAAGAAATGGTTCCCTTAAATGTTTCTTCAGTTTTATTCAACACCCCTGTTTCAGACCGAAGGCAGAAGTGGATAGATATTGTGACTGGGATTCTCCAGAAGCGCTTTGATCCTGTTATCGATTGTGCAATTCTCTATGTGTAGTCCTTCTCCTGCATCGCTTCTGAGACGTTGGTGGGTATCTCCGTGTTTGTCTTCGTTCCCTCGTCGAGTAGTCATCACTTCTCGAATGTTCGGAGTTTCATTTTGAACGGGTTTTGTCATAGCCTCTCGCGTCCCTACCGGGTACTATGGAACTTTGGGCAATAAAGGAGGCGTGGCTGTTCACTTCCTCATCGACGAAAGCCCTGTGCTGCTGATCTGCTCTCATCTCTCAGCGCACAAGCAGTATGAGTCTCTCCGCAACCGAGAGTTCCACAAGTTTGCTTTGTTTGATTGATTAAATGAAGAATCCTCCACGAAATCGATCTCCCTTCGTCTGAACTCACTGTTTGGGTAATGTTTGTTATAGGTTGTTATGAAGATGGGGGATCTGAATTACCGTCTGAACTGTCCTCTTCCTCGAGAAGATCTCATCGATCAGCTGAGCAGACATCCCCAATCAATCCTGCAGTACGATCAGCTTGTGCATGCTGTAGCAATGCATGATGCATTTGACGGTTTCTCTGAGGGAACTCTGGATTTTTTACCGACGTACAAATACGAAAAAGGAGGAAATCGCTTTAGCTCCAAAAAGGAACCAGCATGGTGCGATCGGATTCTAGTGAAGGGGAATTGTGAAGTGAAATACTATTCCAGTGTTCCAGAAACAACATGCAGTGATCACAAACCAGTCATCGCTGACATCGTTTTTGATGCCAAGAAGTACAGAGAAGAACAACGGAACAAGATTGCTGACCAAGTCAGACATCAGCTGCTGATGACTGATTGCGGTAGAGTCGATGTGACTGTGCCTGAGACTATCTCGTTCACATATGTCACAGTGCGTCGAGCTCAGTCCCAGACTATAACTCTCTGTAATAACGGAGATGCAAATGCCTATTTTACATTTGTTCCCCGCGGGAATCAGGTTTGTAAAGATTGGTATCGAATATCGCCATCTCGTGGAGTTATTAGGCCACACTCTTGCTGTGATATTACTGTTGAAATCGATCTGACTCCCCAAAACTTGCGTGTACTTGAGTTGTATGTGATTTAGTTGTAGTGGATTCAGCATGGATTTGATGTGATTGATGACATTCTTCTCCTCCAGGTACTGAATGACAAGTATTATGAGATTGCGGTTACTGCTTCATTGGGGAAGAATCCTGTTACGTTGTGTTCCTTGTCCAAATATTCGATTCTCTTCTGGAGCTGCTTGCTAGCGGCGTTGTTATTTGACGTCTATCACACTTCCTTTTTTGTTTGTATTATACATGTGCAGTGATCCTTGATATAGAATAGTCTCCCTTAAACCTCAGATTTGGTTATTATTGAAAGCAATGCCAAAAGCAGCCGGTATGTGAATGGTCCATTTTGTTAATTACATAGGAAAGGGAGGAAAAACTCGAAAGAGAGGAAAGAATGACAATGAGGAGTATAAGAGAGAACTCGAGTTTAAGGAAGACGGCCAGGGTACAGCGTAGTTGGTGTATCCATAAATTATAGAATATGGAAGAGTCCAGAAGATGCTTGGAAATGGAAGGGTTGAGTGCTACTGTTATGATGGAAAGACCCGTCTGTGCAACATCCGAGGGAAGATGCGAAAGAAGGTAGTCAAACAAAAGACTTGCTGATTGTTAGGTCTGGATTGGCGTTGGTGATATAGTATTAATTGGTCTACGAGACTTCCAGGACGACAAAGCAGATATTATTATGAAGTACACGACTGATGAAGCTCGTCAATTAAAAGCCTATGGAGAGATTCCCGAGAATGGTAAGAACGCTGTTCTCTTGTCATTTCTAGTAGCTATCGATAACACTGACTTGAATGACGTCAATGAAGATGAGAATTGTGCTTTTGAATTTGATCAAATCTAACTTTACATCTGTTTGTTGGGTATTTTATTGTGTCTGTGTTCATCTAAACGATAGTCAAGATTACAGTAGTTATCTTTAACAAGGAATTATTTCTCATATATTTTAATTCACATATTTATTTTCATGGTTTCTTTTGAAGTTACTTGCTTTGGAACTGGAAGTCATGGTAACATTACTCGCAATCGTACTTTCCTATATTAGCTCTTATCTTAGAGTCTTGCACTGGTTTAACTGTGACAACTTCTTCATACAAAGAGAGTTGGGCTTTTGATTGTGGAGATGGTTTGGAGTCATAAGCTGTTAAGAAAT
Organism: Blastocystis sp. subtype 9; assembly: GCA_000963465.1. Taxonomy (NCBI): domain Eukaryota; class Bigyra; order Opalinata; family Blastocystidae; genus Blastocystis; species Blastocystis sp. subtype 9. Next base: position 7,325 of record JZRO01000050.1, read on the forward strand.
AGCGGCTACTCGTCAGATTATAAGCGTTGAAAGCCCTTTTCATGCAAAGAATATAACAAGGATTTTTATTACTCACCTTCATCTGGATCATGTTGGTGGTTTAGCATCCTTACTCTCTTTTCTCAGCACAGGTAATATTTTTTGTTACATATTTATCCTCAGGTTATTACAAGCATCATGGCTCTTTCACTTTTCATATTTATGGACCTCGTCACTTGTCTGCACTACTGCTACCCTCTCTCTACTATTCACAGACTTATATTGATTTCCCTGTCGTAATCCACGAATTTCTAAATGTGGGTGAATCTCTCGATGGTGAGTTATTTGTTTGTCTTTTATTTTAGATCTGGGTTCAGTGGGAATATACAATATTAAAACAATGCCCATTTATCCTGCTGAAGATGGCTACTGGGATTGTTTTCAGGTTCTTTGTATCATGTTTTTCTTACTCCAAGGACCATTACGTGTCTGTGCGAAGTGGTAGCTTGACTCATGGCGTCCCTTGCTTTGGATACTCTATCAAGGAACGAGGTCCTTATGGCAAAAAAGTCGCTATTTTTGGAGACACGTGCGACTCTTCGTAGACCATTGATTGTTGCTCGAACGTAGACACATGATTCCCCTTGTCGAGAACTGTGATCTGCTACTGCACGAACTCAGTATCGGTCCTGCACTCAGCGACATTGACGAGAACTACCTTTCGCATCAGCAGTCGGAGTGGAGGAATGACATCATGGATGTGTTACGCGATCCTGTGAAGGGCAGAAAGTGGAAGAGTGTGTCTGACAGAGCAATGTCCACGGACCACTCGAATGCCGAGATGACTGGGACTTTCGCGAAGAAGGTCCGTGCGAAGAAACTATGCTGCATTCATATTGGAGGTCGTTACAGCAGATATGATCCTTTGAAGAAAGAGGCGATCAACCAGATGCTGAAGAGTAGAGTGGAAGAGTACTATGATGGAGAAGTGGTGATTGGCACGGATGGATTGACTATTCGTGTTTATATTTGTTTGTTCTAGAAAAAAGTCTACTTATTCGTTGCTGTAAGCTTCTGAACCAGCAGTTTGTTCGTCTTGAAAAAGCGGGAATTTCTCTTATTCTGGAGAGAGGCGGGAATGTCACGAGGATCCGCATATCGCTTTCGCACACACGCTGCACAAGAGCAAGTGTCACGACATCCAGGACAGAGCCATTTTTTCCCCTTTCGTTTGATCTCGTTATAGTCTTCGTTATAATGTTTTTTCAAACATTTGGCGCAATAAGCGCGATAGCATCTACTTTCATCATTCCAGTCAACACAGAACACTTGGTTGTTTGCGCCTCTTATTTTTCCCTCTCCGCAGCACTGAATCACATCTCGCTTTCTCGCTTTGCACTGATGACACCACTTAGGTTTACTGTGCAATCGCTTCTCTTCGCTGTTGTCAACAGTCTTTCTCTGTGGTTCATTTTTCACAAAATGATTTACAGGTCTTCCTCGCTTCCGTTTTTCTTCTTCTCCGCTCACATTCTCGCCTTCATACTCTTCGTCTTCCTCTCGTTTCTACATGGAATATAGATATCATCTGCTACTCTTTTCCGAGTTGTTTTCGGCATGTGGACGATTCGCTCTGGCTTTCCATCGATTCGGAACGATTCGAAATCGGGTGGCTTCACCGTCGCAGCGAAGGGCGAGTTGGGACTGCTGATTGCGTTTTTCACAGGTTGTTGGAATGCCTGGGCGATCGGGTATGTGATGCGAGGGATGGCGATATTCGGAAAGCGTGTCGATGGAGGACTATCCCAAAAATCGCTTTGGAAAGTGTAGTCTGTGGAATCAGGAAGATTAAAAGGCTCTAGAGGCGATTCTTGGGGAAATGAAAGAGAGGGTGGCGAGTTGTCCAAAAGATTGAAATCGAGCGAGTTTTCTGTCGAAGAAATGGTGGACAACTCGGGTTGATAAACAGATGTGTTTGCCCATCTTGTGATCTCCGCGATTAGCTATTTAGACAAATAGAAATGAACAGTACTTCACGCTCAGACATTATGTAGGCATTTGAACCCGGATGGTTTCCATCGCAGACAAAAAAGTACAAATCGCGCAGCAGTGCGACGATTTCCATTTTACATTGCGACAGCACTTCACCGATCGAAGTGAGCTCCGATTTCAGCTGGATTGACTGTGTAGAGTAGGGTAGAGTTCCCAGTAAAATGACACAACGCTGAATTCTCTCCAGCGATACCACAACATTCTGATAGTTATTTGTCCTAGTGATCACACATATTTCTCATCTCAACATTGTTCGAATTATCCGATTATACTCATTGTTGGGATTCATTTTCGGTAGTACAATGATATTGTACTCAAACCATCACTCGTGTTCATGTACTCGTGTTTCATACAAACACGCATTTATCATGCATTCTTTTCCTCTTCCTTCACCTTCTTCTCCAACTCGTCCACATCCTTCTTCTACTTGATATTGACTACTCTTGAAGTATACTTGTATTACAAGACGGTTCACCTCCTTCTCCAGATCGTCGATGCGGGAAGACATTTCATTGAGTCAATCGTTAAGTTCACAGAATAGTACAAATGAAAATGGGATATTCTTACCTAGAATTGTCTCCGACATATCCTCAAAACGATTTTGCTGCGAATTAACCAACACTCAGAGACAGACTTACCATTTGTGTTAAAAGACTGCTTGTCTATAGATAAATCAAAACTGTAAAAGTTCAGTACAAGCTGCATGATTTCATCAATCTCCGTATTTCCAGGGATCTGTGACTTATCACTCTTTGTTTTATGCATTCAAATAAGGATTCTCACCATATTTGAAACAAACAATAGACAAATAACAATATACTAACACTTAGCCAAGAGTATTCAATTCCTCCACCAATACTATTTTCTGAGTCTCCTTCTTTGTTATTTCATCGCGAATCTGCTGCTTCTTAGCATCCAACTCTTCTCCAAGTCGCTTCTCATGCTGAGAACTCATCTTCTTGAGGAAGTACATATATGCTTGATCACGTGCCTCCTGAGCTGATTTACCCTTGCTGATCAGCATGTCCACAGCTTTGTTCAACTTCATCTGTCCAGGCTGCGTCATGACATACGTATCCAACTGAATTCGTGTGTCCTCCAAAATCTGCTCCATCTTCACCTGCTCGTCTCGTTCCACCTCGTTCAGTTCTCGCTGTAGTTCCTCCAAGTCTCCGTTGATCTTGCTACACATCAAATCCAGTCAGCACAGTCACCTGATCGACTCTTCCAGCTCCGCTTTGCGAGCGTTCTTTGAGTCTGAAGCGGCGGGAGCATGCTGTTCCTCATAGTGTTCGGAAGTGTCAGTCATCGTGCCAGCAGGCAGAATAGGCTGAGGCGACTGTGCCTCGTACACTGGCTGAGAAGCCTGCACCTCGTATCCCTGCTTAGAGTACTGTGTGACATACACCTCCTGCTGCGCAGGCTGCTGTATGTCTACAGGGTAGGACTGATGGAGATCCTGCGAATATCCAGCGTGCTGGTCTGCATAGGCTTCATTCTGACCTGGAGAGAAATCCACAGGGTAGTTAAATCGCTCTAGTGGTGAGTGGGATCCCAAGAATTGTACCCTCTGTATCATCAGGGACCTCGAAGGTGGGCTCATAGATAGGCTGTGGCAGCTCTTCTTCCTCCATTCCCTCTGCTAGTTTGGCACATTCCAAGATGGTTTCAATATCTCCATTAATAATCTTTGGGTCCCCAAAGCAATCCAGCTTAAACTGATCAGCAAAGAGAGAAACTGATTTCGCCATCAGCGCATAATCGGCGTGATTGGAAGACTGACGGATTGCTGCAGCCAGGAGCGTAAGACAAGAAAATAGGTCATTGCTGAGCAGGAAGGGATCTGCACCCTGGTTAAGAAGGTAACTCGCACAAGTGACACATCCATTCTGACAGCAAATCATGTACGGAGTCAATCCGTTTCGAGTACGAAGGTTGACATGAGCAATCGAGCAAAGGAGTGCGAGAATTGAGGCGTTCTGTTTCTGGACAGCAATATGAATGGGACAGAGACCTTCTGCATTCCAGAAGCAAAGATAGGAACCTCGTTCAACGAGAATCTTCACCTAAGAATAAGAGAAGAAAAGAATGAGGACGATATCGTAGTTTTGAGCCTCCACCGCAATATGAAGGGGTGTGTTTCTGTCTGTGTTCATCACATTCAAGTCGCTTTGTGCATCGCACAGCGCACACACCAGTTTATAGTTCTGGTTGATCACTGCTAAAAGAAGAGGAGTGTTGCCTCGGCTATCTCGCAGCTTTGCCAACTCGGGACGATACTGCAAACAAAGTAAAGCAAGGTCCTGTGTCAATGTACCTCCTCGAATAGCAATATGCAAGCAGGTCTCTTTTCCACCTTCTGCAGTGGGTTCGGAGAGGATTTCGAGGTCAGGATTCTTGCTCAGCATGGTTTGCATGAGCGAAATAATCTGTTCTGAACTCATATGTTCCTTTGCAATTGATTGGTAGTCGTTCTTTGCGACCATCATCAAGATGTGGCAGGGAGTCAGACCTTCACGGTTCGCAATGCTCACGCCTGCTCCATTTTGTAGAAGAAGAAGACAATGATTATAATAGCCCAGTTTCAAAGCAAGATGGAGAGGCGTATCTCCATCGCGTTCATTCTTCTCATTGATATACAGCGAATGACTGTCTCCTGTGATCAGATACTCCACCACCTTATCTAGTTTGCGATTCAGTGCAATGTGCAGCGGAAGATCGCCGTTTGTATCCTTTGTCAAAAACCCACCAAAGCGAGAGCAGATCTCGCAGCTTAGCTCCTGCATATCTCGTTTTAAGCACTGATGAAGCACAATGTCTTTGCTCGAATTACTCATATTCCAGTTTTTGCAGACACGCGACGCATCGGCATGCATCCTCACGATCTCACACGCCAATTCTTCTTCTCCTTTCTTGATGGCCAGTGTCAAGACAGTGTCGTCATCATTATCACTCTGGTCAATGCTTCCAAAGTTCACGTATCGGAGAATATAGCGAGCCACAGTAATTAGCCCAGCCTTGATTGCCAGGTGGAGGATTGTGTTATGATAACGATCCGATCGGACATTGTTCGAGTGAGAGAGCATGCGGAACAGAAGGCCAATTCGACCCATAAGAATAGTAATTTGCACGGGATTCTGGCTGTTGTTGTTGCATGTCGCCAGATTGCTTGTTCCGTACAGCAAAGTCGCGAGTTGCACCTTCGTGTCATCGTCTGTCAAAGGACTGAGCAGAGCTATCGTTAAAGCCACATCTCCACTTTCCGTCGTGTTGTAGGCAAGCTCCTGGAACTCGTTATACGCGCTGAGTCGTCTCACCTCCTCCACGTTGCCAAAATAGCAGAGATAGTGCAAGATGCTGAACTTGAATCCGTCATCGCTCTTTGTCGAAAGACTGATATGCGAGTTCTGCATCATTTCTAAGAGATCCTGCGCTGGCATCAGCTTCTCATCCACCATGAATTCCCATCGAAGAAGACAGTTCGGCTTGGCATGCTGCGAGAGCAGCCAGATGGCGTCGTCACGGTGATTAAAATGAAGAAGATAAAAGAGAATGGGTTTGGAGTCCGTGCGACCGTAGCTACTATTCACGTTTGCGCCAATGTTAACTAATCTACGAGTCAAGCGGACAAAACATCGCCACGATTTAAGACGTTCTGTAGAGTAATCCGAGTTCGTGGACACCATGTGGAGAAGGCAGAAGGAGGCGATGCATCGCACCCAGTCATCGCGACTTTGCTCGTCAGAACAGTAGAAAGTCGAGTCCTTTTCGTCGAGGCAGAGAGTGAAGCAATAGCCGTTCTTGTCGTCTCTCTAAAAGTGAGAAAAGTGGGAAGGAAATACGTCCTTCTGGATGTCTAGAATGTCCTCTAAATTGATTACCTTGGTACAATTATCGCGAGATGACTTCTCATACATAGAAAATTCATTCTTCGCTTAAGCCCAGACAGTCACGATTACACTATTCACAATGCAGTAACGAACATGAGTAGACATTCCCAAAATGCTTTTGAACTACGCATCACACGTCCTGAGCGACAGTACCGCTTTACGCAAATTTCCGCTCTTCTCCTGCACAAAATCTGTATCATCGTAGCGCACTAAACTCAGGTCAGGAGAGCGAAAGGGTGCAACTATTTCTCAAACTCCAACTTGACATCCACTCTTCGTCTGCTCTTCAGGGAAAATACTGTTTGGGCTGATCTTCACATCAGGAATCACCACTCTGCATCTCAATATCCAAAAATAAAATACGATTGAAATATCACATTCTGGATCACCTCGAGAGTTGCTGTCGTTTTCCCTTGTGAAAAAAAGAGATCAAGAGTATCTTCATTGGGTCTCACACCATTATGCAATCTCTACGTATAAATACAGAATAAAGCCTATCACCTCAAGTAAAATTCGAATTCCTTCACGGTCAAGCGTATCACACCCGCGCTTCTTCATAACCGTCTGCGTTTCAGCTACGACAAACTCCTGCATATTTCGATCCCTCTTGAAGTATTTGATCTCTACACCATGAAAATAGCCCACATTGGCAACCATTCATTCTGATAAACTAATAATTGGGAATGGTTGAACTAGGAGTTTCATCTGTCCTACAATCATGATCAAATCTCACATGATGCACTGTTTCGTTAGGAGATATATCCCAAAATGACAAAACAGAATGGCCTAACTGAGACACAAATAGTATGTTGTCCCATTAATCTTCCCTTCCAGTTTCTATCTATTTCTCTGCACGCACTAGATTTGTTATAACCTGTATGTTGTATTTCTAACCATCTCTCCAATAACTTCATTTTATCCTTGTCTATCAAAATAGTGCACTGAAGCTTTAAAAGAGGTCTTTTCCTCAACATTCTAGATTCTAAGATTTTTTCGTTTTTCCATGAAGATATGAGTGTTGATGCTATGGTGAATACATCATCACCTCCTCCTGTTTCTACAGTTAGTTCGTGTCGTTTTTGGTAATTATGTAGAGTTCGTCTAAGGTGAAAATGCTCCTGCAAAAGAATATCCTTACACAGAAATCTGCATCTGTCTCGTCCAAACTCCCAACATCTCCGCCACTGGTTCCCTCGGTTCAGAAGACAGTTGAAAAAAGCGAATCTACATCAAACAAGCGTCACGGAATTTCTAAGATTCGAAGGAAAAAGGTGCGAAGAATTGACTTGGAAACAGATTCGCCTGTCAAGCAAACTAGACAGCCGATGGATGCAGAGTTCTATTCAGAGAGTGATGACGGAGAAGATATCATCTGGGGAAGTCCTTCAAAGAAACGCCCATTTAGCGATGACCAGGCGTACGCCTTACTGTGTATATTGACTGTAGGGAGTATAGTGTGAAAGAAGAAATGCACTCGCTGTTGACTGTCAATCGAAATCGGCAGTTGGAGATCAGCGCACCAGGAGCACACGACGTGTATTCATCAATCTCCAATCTGGACACAGACATCTCACTCACACAGCAAATGCAATCATTTCAAGACCCTATTTCTTCCACACTGGACTCTTCGCTCCCTCCTTTAGAAACGCCTCGCCATGTGAACCAGATGGCATTTATCTTCACGCCTCTTTCGAAGCAGTCGAATGACTGCGGTCAACGCTCTCTAGAAGAAACGTCTCAGAAATCCAGAGCGGACACGATGTGTCATTTATCACCCATTTCTCCCGACAATTCAATGATTCAACCATCATCGGATATCGATTTTGACTCTCTTTTGGATAACTCTATTCTTGAGGAAGCTGATCGCATCGAAAAGGAGGCTCTGCACTCTGCACATGATTTAGTTTGATTGCTTCTTTCTTGTTACAAACAACTCACTTAATGTTAAAAATTTCATTCACATCCTCTTTGATATCGGAAGGTCTGACACTATACACATTCCCGCAAGAAGTTCCTATGTCTCACCGATGCTTCACCCCTCACCTTTCGAGCAAAACACCCTTCCTTGGAACATCTCCAGATACTCGTTAAACGGCTTGCAGTGCAGTCTCTCCTTCAGTTGCAGTCTGTCGGAGATGTCGCCCACGTACTCGGGCATCTTTCCCTGCTCGTACTTCATGTTGTACTCCTTATAGAACTCCTTCAGCGAGGGTTCATCGAGCCAGGTGTGGGCGATTCGCACATAGTTCTTCGTTACGACGGATGCATCGTACTACGTTGCACACCATCAGCTGCCCTACACTATAGGTCGGTTTGGTGCGGAAGTAGTGAGCGACGTAGGAGTCACGAGCCACCATAATCCGGCCTCCACACAGCCACGTTCGGAAGGAGATCTCCACGTTTTCGCCGCCCCAGATCTCGAGCTTGGGGTCCATCTGGCCCTGCTCCCACCAGAACTTGGAGATGGCGAACATGCCCATCGTGATGGGCGTGTAGTCGTCGTTCGGTGAGCCACCGCCCCAGAACTGACGAAGCGACTTGTAGATGGTGGCAGAGCTGGACAGGAAAGGACGCAAAGGACTACCTTCCGATCCCAGCAACAGCTGGCTTCACGTTGAAGTCCGCGTCCAGAATGAAATCGACGAAATTCACGATAGTACGAGCATCCTGTTAAACAAACTCCGTCATCAAAAATACCTCGCTTATCAGCTTGTAGGGAGTTTCCAACCAACGAGGACTCACGCGGCAGTGAGCATCAAGGAATACAATATAATCACCCCTTGCTGCATTGCCTCCCATAATACGAGCACGAATCAATCCGAGACGTTCCTCTGGAGTAACAGACTCGCTTTAAAAACAAACCTGAACGAACAATTCGCACTCGAGATGGGTCTGGATTCCAAGTAATTGGAGGATCGTTGACGTCATCAACAATAACAATTTCCTCGAGTCGGTTTGAGGGAGTATTCTCCAAAATATTAAGCACAGTATCTGTTAGGAAAAATACAAACTAAGTAGTAGGATATGTCTTTTCTAACATTGGTTCCATATGAGTCACAATCACAACAGAAAAGCGCTTTACATTACTAAAATAATCCCTCTCAGTCATGATAATCGAATTCCTTGTATTCGAACGGAGATAGTTCGTTTGCTGTTGCATCAAATCATCACTAGTGACTCCAAGATTATATGACAGTACTACAGTAACCAGCAAGATAATAATACTCAGAATCAATAAATATATTGTATAATGTGTAGTCCAATTCATTTTTGACAAAGTACCAACTGAAGTAGTAGGGGATTGGCGTCTATTGCGCGAAAATTTTTGGCCACAATTTTTTACCCCCCTAGGTCATAACTGCCCGGGGGATCCCAAAATTTTCGCGCAATAGGGCCAGAAATAGGCTGAATTTTTGTCATCCAATTTGCCAAAAATAGGTTGAATTTTTGTCAACAATTGTGCCAGAAATAGGTCGGATTTTTGCCAGACAATTTG
>JZRO01000513.1:0-12802 GCA_000963465.1 Blastocystis sp. subtype 9
TAGATATTCCGAATCTACAAACAGTTCATCTTCCGAATTCATTTGGATATATCGAATCTAAATCAATTACAAGTATTTGTATGAATTCTAATAAATGAATAGATGTTTCTCCTGTTCTTGCAAATCTACTTCCGTTTACTCTTAATGATATCAATTCGATAGATTCAGGAATCATTTCTATTTTTATTCCTAATTATTCTCTTTTTGATGATTTGGGTTATACTCTATTCGATTTCTCTCGATTTACTCTATTAGAAAGATTGATAATTGGAAATGATTGTTTTATGAATGTGAATCAATTTAATATCAATGGATTGAGTGAATTGAAATCATTGAAGATAGGAAAGAATTCATTTACTCTTTTGAAGAAAGGTAAATGGGATGATGATAAAGCAAACAATGGTAATCGATCATTTCATTTATTGAATTGTACTAAATTAGAATCAATCGAAATTGGATCATATAGTTTTAGAGATTATGGAGGCGGATTTGAATTGAAGAATCTTCCTAAATTATCAACAATCAAAATGGAATCATTTAATTTTCAATATTCTTCATTTGAAATAAAAGGTATAATAGATGATGATATTGATAATGAATAGATCTTCCCAGTTTGAATTCGATTGAATTAGGTGATGATGCATTCTTCTTTTCTTTATCAACAGTAATATCAAGTATTTGAATGATTTGAATATTTAATAGATCTTCCACATTTGAAATTTATTGAACTTGGCGAATGTGCACTTGTTGGGAGAAAGGATCCATCTTGTTCATTGGTAATGGAAAGTGCCCTACATTGAATGATTTATTATTCAGATCTTCCTAATCTTGAATACATTTCTTCCAATGGATTTAGTTTTAGATATCCTCGTTCAGTAACTTTATATAGTATAATATTGAATGATTGAATATTGAAAAGAAATTCCTAATGTTAAAGTAATTAATTCTCCTCAGTATGGTTTTTATCAATCATTTAAACATGTCGAATCTATGTCAGTAAAGAGTATTCTAGGTAGATGAATTATGAATAGATGTTTCTCTTTCTCTTGCTGATCGTATAAATCGGTAATTGAAGGTAAATAGCTGCTTTTGTATAGTAATAATCTGCTTGCATGATGTCATATTCTATGTCACTTAGTCATTACAATTTGAAATTGATTGTTTCTTTTCTAAAGGTATACTGATAGGACCGTTGGTTTTATAGCATATCTAAGATTATGTTCTCCTCATGATGAATAGTAAACAAGTACAAAAATACATAGGATTGAGATAAAAGCAGGAAGATTATCAAGTGGCAATTCCTTGAAGCTATTCATTATCGATGGTACAACTTGTTTCTAGATTTATTAGTAGAATTAACGGCATTACTCCAAAGTATTAGTGATGTATGCCTCTGTATCCTACTGTAGATTAATTTCATTCCAATACTATTTTGATTTATTAGAGGTAATCTTCACTCCTATGCTATATTGTGGATAATTTAGAGAAACTATCTACAATGGAAGGAGAAGGATATTATTGTAGTATCTATCATTTGGAAATGGTTTTCATTTCATGAAGCGATAATAGTTGTTCATATTTTCTGTTATTACGTTTATCGAATAATAAGAAATGATTTCTTCTAGTAAGTCATGGCTTTATAAATGTATACTACTTCATGGTAGTAATTGTAAGTATAAGATCATATAATAGTTCAGTGTATACCAATTGAGAGAGAATAACTGGAGTTTAATTTCAAGAACAATGTTAACGTAGTATTTCAAGAATAAACAGAGTACTTCAATTGCAATTATATCCAATCATGTTAGGAAAGAACAATTCGAAAAGTTGATGACACAAATAATGATTTAGACTTGAATTCAAATTGCATAGATTCCATTTGATTTCGTTTCTTTGATTGTGTATTCTTTATTTCGTTCATAGTTATGTGTATCACCTCTTATCTATTAAAATCGTCATTCTTGAACTTAGAGTCATTGACTGTAATACAGTTCGTCACTTATTTCATACAGACTTTCGAATTCACTCGCATAGTTTATGAGATTATAGGTTTTCTATAGATTTCATTATCTTGTTATCAATTTCTTTGCCTCAATAGCAATGAACCATCACTCTGTAGATAATTAATCTTGTTGAATTGGATTTGAGTTCACTCTCTTATTGTGTATATTTTCATTCCTCAAAGAATTATACTTCCATTCATGATTTGAATCCTGATATCTGCTTACTTGTGTATATCGGTCAGTTTCTGTAACATGTGTGAACACAGATACCTGGATATTGCTCTTTGTCAGGGGAAAAGTCCAGATAGTTTATTTGATCTCAGTATCTCAAAATCATATCAATGAGTGATATACAGACACTCTTATATAGTTATTTAACACTGAGTCACTCTGCAATGGAATTGTACCTTCTGCTGCTAGTATCTAGCCTGTCCAAACTGAAATAGTAATAGAGCCATTCTTGTTTACATCTACAGTTCCATAATTGCACTTATATTGTTATTTCTGTTTATCTTTCTGGTATTCCTTCTGTCCTTCGTCACAAACACCATATTGTCCCATCCTACTTGAGAAAGTCAGGTCATTGCCAGAAAACGCAGGGAGGATCTCACACTGTACTACCTTCTGTTATCCTTCAATTGTTGATGCTTTTAAGAGTAGTACAATTCCTAATAAGCTATTTTACAAGGAATTCACGTTTTAAAGAAACTTAATAGGCAACTTTCCAGTCTTTCCAATACTTTTACTCATTGTTATCACTATTATCACTTCACTCGTTTCTCTGCTATTATTTTTGAGTTGTGGTACAACAATTAAGTATCCCCTACTTAGCATTCATCGAAACAACAATATTTCTAGAGATATCCACACAGCAATACGCTTATTTATATCAGCTATGGATTCTGTGACCATCTGTATACTACTAGGTTTCCTCTCAATATTATCTTTGCTTTCGAATTATCTCATCAAATATAGTACCACTTTCCCATAACATCTGTATTGTTCATATTCTGCTTCATTATTGCTTTTTCTATGGAAATTGATTATTTTGATAATGATGCAAGTAAGCTGTTTGTTTTGATTTCTTGATTTGCGTTGTTTTCCCTTCTTACTCCTTAGATCTCTCGGAGGATGCAACAATAGGCCCCATACCAGAGAATTCGCTTGAAGTTGTACAGATGCATTTCTTTTGTTCAATCTTTAGACGGATGACAATTTTCAAAGTGAAATGGCAATTGAAGCTATCGATGTGGACAGCAGTGTTATTGATAGTGACGTATGCTATTTAATTCGGTTGATTGACTAATAGGAGAGTGCGCAAGATCGTGAAGACTCTGGCTGTATTTTCTCTGTTTTTTTCATAATTCCTAGATGTCTTTGGAGCAAAGCTGTGTTTATCAACCAGGGGCGTAACTGATAGCTTAATTCTTTACAAGTAGTATTCAAACTGGGATGCAGTGAAAAGGTCTTTTGGTGGCAAGGAAAACGATGAACTGTTTCGATTAGAGAATTGTAGACTCTTCTTTTCCTTTCAATATAGTTCATATCAATGATATTTATAATCCATTTCTAAACGACATCAATTCGTTCAAGTCGAAGGTTGCTTGTCGGTCTGTCTATTTGGGTGAGGACTTGTTTGATCTTCCATATAGATGCGAATGATGCCAATCTCATCTTTACGAATGAGTTGCCGTCGAACGTGTCAGATGGTTCTCAACGGACTCAAAATTTTGGAGGAAACAAATCAAGACAGGTCATTCGAGCCCGTGCTATTCTATACCCTCCGATAAACAGCAAAATCGCAGAGGAATTTACCCTCATTCAAGGTTCTCTTACAGACGAAGAAATTCGACGTTTTCATCGTCCTTGTCTCCCTTCTCGTGAACTCAACTTTGAGGTACTGTGTTCTTCTTTCCTTCGATCGTAGTGCAAGTGGATCGATCCGAATTCAAGCCAGCACTCGGATAATCTGATCCAAGTAGGTATTCTCCTTAGTAAAGATATGTAGGCAATTCGTTCTGTGTCTGAGCTTTCTTCAAATTCGGATCATTTGATACTTGTAGAGTATTCTGAGCCTCAGCCTCCGATGTTTCTGAATCAAGGAATGGGTGCCTTCATTATCAACTGGATCAATCCTCGTCCAGGTGAAACTGAATGTAGTCGGCGACTATTCACTTTGATCTAGTTATGCCACCTGTAGAAGGCACGAATCATATTCTGAAGACAAATGAGTTGATGCCCCTGATGGGTCAGTTGGAAGAAGGGAAACAGCAATTATCGTTGTGTACCTCGTTGTACAATACTCCACTGTTTCATCATCAAGTATATTCTAAGTACTTTTGTCATAGCATAGTTATCTTCTACGGATTACCTAATGACTATTTGTATTGAATCGTATTTTTTGGCACACAGTGAGATGTAGAACACGGGAACCCTCTCCCCTCACTCCTCATGTTTATACAGCTTCGATAAGACGTGCTGATACCCTTTTTTTGGCAGGGAAGATGGAACCGAACATGCGTGTATTTCAGCCAATGGATGCAAACTATGTTTCTACAATGCTCTTGTTGGAGGAATACTTGCTACAGAAATATCTCGAGAAGAGTGAGGTTGGAGGTTGGCAGTGATGGGTAGTGTCGTGGCTAACGCGCGAGCAGTTACGTCATATTTTCCCAGAGCTACAAAACGAGGAGGAGTTGAAGTATTTTGAGGAAAGGTACAACAAATCAATAATTGATATATCGAATAATCGGTTTGTTTTTTCACTTTTGACTATATAGATACAAATTAAAGAATAATCTACCTGTGCTTGTTCCTCGCAACTTGACTCCTGAGCAGGTTTGTCTGATGCAGTCTTCCCAAGTGTCCTATGCCTCGCTGCAGAAGTCAGGAATTCATCATATTTTGGATTTCACAACGACCCAAGCCACCAGTACATAACTTGATTTCGTTATAAAGTAGCCTGGATGCGAAGTAAGGAAAATTTGGAGTTGATTCGAGACTTTGTGAATAAAAAGTACAAAGAGGCAAATGAGTATGTGGCGAAGGCGTTGTCAAGCGATGTGTGGAAGGAAGAACGCTGCTCTTATGGCCTGGCAAGACACTTCTATCATGATATGCTGAACTTTATCAATAGAGAATGTGAGACTGCAAACTTCTTTGTGGAACGTGTGTGTCGCACCTCCTGGAATCTCTCAGATCAGTATATTAGCTCAATTATCGAAGTAGCTGAGCAGGTAAGGAGTGAGGGGTAGAGGAAAACACGAATGAGTTTGAGTCATGATATTTATTTTGGGAATCTAACAGAGGACAATGTCGGAGAACCGTATCTCTTCCTTCCCAGCAAGGTTTTTTCCTTCGCTTGTGTTTATTGTAGAGTCTTCGATCTCGCAAAGGAAAAGCCAATGGATTGCATCCTCGCAGACGAGATCCTGACCAGGATACGGATTCTCAGGAGGAGATGAACGACGAGGAGATGAACGACGATAAAATGGAGAACACAAACAAACTTCCTGACCTTCGAAAGAAACACATGGAGGAATTACGAACCATTGCCAAAGAAATCGGACTTCCGGAAGATGACATTAAGAGCTACACTCGATGGGAACTGGTTCAGTACATTTCGCGAAATGCCCGAGACAACTACAAGGACCTATACCGCCAGAAGAAGAAGAATCAGCAGGAGCTTAACCAGGAGTTCCAGAAACAAGCCAACTTTTTGTTTAACGAGCAGTGCGAGCGATTGAGTCGCGTTACCCAAAAACCCAAGTTGTCGATCGAGATTGCGAATATTTTCGATACGAGAGGAGGGAACAGTCAGATTCTGAAGAACCTTGACCAGATGCCTGTGGAAAGTGGGTTCGGTAGTCCTTTCCCTGACTACTCCGACCAAGACTCGTATTTGACTCGGTCTAATCGTATGCTTGACCAAGGCCATGAATGGTAGAGCGAGATCTTTATTCAGGAGAGCGCTTCGTTCCGCAGTCCTCTTTTGATGAGAGTGGAAAGTAGGGTTATGACTACGGCTGATTCCGAGACCTCTCTTGGTCCTTCAAGTAAAACTGACTGTGCAGAATGAGGGAAATGTGTCCTCGTCTATTTCCTATATTTCAAACAGGAAGGATGTTCAGAGTGCTCGCGAAATGCAGAAGCAGCTTTCGCAGCCTAATGTTCCCATGTCCTACCGTTTCTACCTGTCTTCCGGTTAATTGTAGTCTTGACGCAATTCCACAAGAACTGGAAACTGTCGAATGTAAAGCAGCCTATCAAGCCCTCCATTCACAAGATGAAGCACTCGATTCCGAGGCCGCCAAAGAAGCGACAGCATGTTTTATTTCGTTCACTCCTCCAGAGTAGAAGCGACGATCAAAGGCTCCTCCAGAAACAGTGATTCCGTTGTCGCGCCAGAATCCGCGCCAGTTGGCTAAGCTGCTGAACACGGCAGTGAAGTACGTGGAAAGGAAGGACATTGGGAAGAACTTTCAAAGACTTCCTGTTCCGAATGCGCCTTGGGCGGACAACTATCTGAAGGTGATCGATCAGGTGATCGATCTCGACAGAATCAAGGTCGGAAAAAGGTGCATTCTTTACTGTAGAGGAAAATCGAGGTGTTTGGATATACCCACGACAACCTCATTCAAGACTTCAAACTGTTGTACGAGAACACCGCCAAGTTCAATGGAGACAACAACGAACTGACGAGGATTGCTCGCGAGTTTGTGAGTGATGTCGAGTCTTTTGTGCGCGATCATCTGGAGGTATGTGTTGTGGTTAGCTGCTACTGTAGCAATTTATGAAAGTGGAAGAGCAGTTGAAGCCCAAACCCTATGCAGAGTCGACTGAAGATCATAATTGGTGGTGTCTTTGTTCCTAAACACTCTTTCCATAGTGTTTGTGTCTTATTATTGAATCTCTATTTAGTAGAGAATGATATACAAGTTTCGATATAGGGAAATAGAGTTTCGATAAATTGTCCTTAGTCAAACCATCAAAAAGGATCCAAAATTAGGGTAGTATGAGAAGTAATATACAAATCCCTAAGATATTTAATCGAATTGTACTATTAGGGCACTCTTACTCAAGTAAATCATTGAAAATCATTGAAAATCCAGGATCAAAATAAACTCCTTGAACGATTCCAAAAAAGATCCCTAATTCCAATTCCCTCGCTTTTTTACTATCGGTTATTTCTCCCGCTCTTCTTGCGATTTCCTAGGTACGTCGTGTCTACCCTCTCAAGAGTTGTACCGTCAATATTCTTTCAAGAATGGAGTCTTCATCCGGATGTATGAACCGAGAGGCAGATCTATCCATCCATTCTCCAGGCCATCGGGTGTGTAGTGATATTCCTTTTCGAAATAGTCAAATTCCCTGTCTCAAAACGTTGTATCGCCTACTAGATTGTATGCTGCGATCTGCATGATGGGTCTAAGAAAGAACGCAAGTCGCACTGCACGAAAGCGACTCTCGCCATCAAATAGTTCAGAGAATGCAAATTATCGTAGAAGGACGATATTTTCCACCTTGCCAAGTCCCCGCAGAGAGATCCGCATCTCCAACCTTCAAGTGCCCACACGGATGTCTTACGCGTTTTCAAATGAGTCTAGCGACTCCCCTTCTCTCGCGCGATGCCGCCTGTTGTGCTTTCCTTTCGTTCTTACGTAGACTGGTGCAGTACATCCTCCAGCTTCCCTCGGACCAGTCTGTTGAGCTTGCGGAGGGGAGTCGCTGCAGCCTGCTCCCCTTCGAGTGCGTCTGTTCCGTCCTCGACGTAGTGGTGCGACTGGTCTCTCACACAGGTCCTGCAGGCGATCCGTGTGGTGAAGCGAGTGGGCGGGGAGTTTGTCCACTGTCCCTCCCACCTCCTCCTCGACTTCCTGTCCTCCCTTCTCCCCTCCTCGACTCCCTGCTGCGTGCCCTCCGTCTTCGATGGTTCTCCCGCCTATCCCGCGGTTCACGGCCTCATTCCACGCAGCGATTGCGGCTTCCCCTACGCTGTGAATCCGCGCTTCTACGATGTTCCCTTCTCCCCGGGAGAGTCTCCCCAGATCACGCAGCAGCGGCTCAATCCTGCCCATCTTCCGCGTCGAGTCGAGGAGTCGTCTCCGTCGCTGCAGAGCGCTGAACGAGCGAGGGGCGCAGCGCTCCCTGCGGCGCTGTGGTCGACGGATCTCTTCCACTCCGCGCTCCTTCGACGTGTGACGACGAGCGTGGTCACCGTGCTGCTGCGCGACGGCCGTGTGTCCGTGGAGTGTCTGCTGAGTCGCGTGGCCAGCGAGGAGGTGTGTCGTGCTGTCCGTAGGCTTCTCTGCAGGCTCGTCAGTAGACGTGGATGCTCTGCTCCGCTTCATCGTGTGTGTCCTGCGAGAGAGCGGCGTCGTGACCTCTCCCGACTGGGACTTCGAGTCGCTGGACGGCTACTCGCAGGACATTTCGCTCGAGATCACGCAGCGTCTTCAGGTAGGGCGAGGGGGTGTTCTGCTGTGTAGAATGCTCTCAACACCAGGCAAGCGCGGGAGGACGAGGAGGGTCAGTCGGAGACGCAGGACGCGCTTTCCAAAACGCAGCTGCTGTGCCACGCACTGCTCAGCCAGTCTTTCAAAGATCCCAGAGATCTCTCTCCTGTTGTCAACTCCTTGTTCGGAGCGGAAGGTGCTCCCACGTACGATGATATAGAAGATACCCTGCTCTGCTCTGTGAGTAGAACGCTAAAGGTCTATAAGGAGTTCCTCAATCTCTCCCAACAATAGTTTTTAGTTTTGTGTCTGTTTGTTGTAGCATATCTTCAGATTCGTTGATTCCATGGAGTATTCTAGAGTATCATTATTGATGAAACTCCCTCAGAGGGAATGATTCTTCATTTTGAGAGATAAAAGCTTCCTTGATTGAGCATTCTATCTTCTGTATTCTCTTAGAAGAGGACGTGACGAATATTCCTTCAAAGAAGTGATCTGCTCTTTGGTTTGATTCCATTCTAGATAACATGTCAAATGTTGATGGAGAAAAACTCGACCGTGATAACTTTCGAAAGTTGCTATTGTTTTGGGACATCACAATCAGAGTGTTATCACAAGTCCAGAAAGTTCTTCGAACATTTGGGACTTCAGGGGAGGTGGACGCGAAGACCATGCGCTCAGCGAAAAAATGGTTTTTTCGAGTTGATGGATTGACTCTGTAGGATTGAAAGCAAATGTTCGGCTATGATGTTCTCCGACCCGAGCTATTATTTAGAAAATGGGATTGATTCGATCTTGTGGAAAGACCGATTTTATCGCCCGATCGAGATAGAGCGCTCTTCGTTATCCAAAAAGACGAGCTCGTCGTCTCAAGATATAAAACCGTTGCTCGCACTGATTAGTGAGGGGATTGAGTACTACACCCAATTAATAAAGAAACTGAAGAATTCCTCAACAGTCGAACGTGCGATTTGAGTCTCTGCATCACCCGTAGTAGGCGATAGTTCATCCCCCTTTTCCAAACATACAAAAGTTTTACTAAGTTACAACCTGATTATTCATCTTGGCGATTTGTACCGCTATCAAGCTCTCGCGCTCCCCCCACCTTCAGACTCCTCGAATCGCTTTAAGGATGCTGAGGTGATGTACAAGCAGGCCATCGCACTCGATCCTACGAACGGCTTGGGTCACCATCAGCTTGCGGTGTTGTCCACCTACGACAACGCGACGTGTATGGCAGTCTATCGGTACTGTCGCTCCCTCGCTTGTGAGGTTCCTTATTCGAATGCGCAGCGGAATATCCGAGTTCTCTTGTCGAAGAACGAGAAGACGTATCACAAGGAAAAGGAACAGAGCATGAGCGATATGAACAAGAAGCAGCTGCTCAATGTAGAGATGGAGTTCTGTTGTGACGTAGTTTTTTATCACAGAGTTTGTTGAGCTGCAAAAACTGCTCTTTGATCGTGTGCCGGATGACGAAGTATTCAACAGTCTTTTCAGAGAATGCGTATCACTGCTAAGTAGCTATGAGATCATGCTTTAATCTAGACAAGTTGCTGCACGTGGATGCAGCCTCAGCACCTCTCATCTTCCGCATTGTCATGATTGCCATCTTTATGGCGGACGATGGTTGGAAGCAGGATGACGATCTGGCGGCGTCAACTGTCACCTCGCAGATCAGTGCATTGGCATGGTCGGTTCTGTTTCAGGTGGTAGCAATCATTATCCGGAATACTGGAATCACAATATCGATCCATAACAAGGACAAACTTTTGCTGCGTCACATGCCTACGATTGCTCTGTTTGTTGTCTGGCTGCAGAAGCAGCAGTCTGATGGTTATCGCCCTCGCGTATCTCTATTGGGTTGTGTGAATGAGTAGTATATCAACTCCGATATGTTCAACAGTGTCTCGTCGCAGCACCGACGGTTCTCCCTGTTCATTCAGTCGGAATGGATGATCTGGAGCGAACTGGTTGGGCTGCTGAATCGAATTCCTCTCAAGCAGATTACCAACGAAAAGCGAGGTGATCACATCGCTCCTGTTTTACATAGATTCGATGTTTTATGAGGTGGAATTGCGAGGCTTTTTACCATTTAAAGGAGCCTATGACAGTTGGCTATCTCCTTTTCTTATACCTAGAATTATCGTGTAGCCAGGTGATTACAAACCCAACAGAATGTGAAAACCGATGCATGCAGCTGTTCCTCACGTTGATGGAGTGCGTTATTCAGGACCCTCGTTGTCCAGTGGAGGTGATTCAGAAGGCGGGAGAGTTTACGCTGACCTACAATCACTCAATTCCATCTGTTGCGTCCCTGTCGTCACTGGACGTCGCTCTGCAGACGTCGACCTCTCTGTCTGTTTCTCCCGAAGACGCGATTCCTTTTTCTGTGTATTCTACTTCTGTTTTTCTGTGCGTGTTGTGTTATAAGTAGTTGTCAGGATTTCATTCGCGCCACGTCTCTGGAATGTCTATTTTTAGTCCATCTCCTAGCCATTCCTCGAGCAGATCTGCTTCTGGACTGAATCGGGCGCGAGTCAGTAGCAACACTTCTCTGAAGAGTCACTCGAGCGATATGAAGGAGGGAGCAGAGCAGGACAACAACGGCAGGGATGGAGCCATGTCTCCATTTTTATTGGATGTGCCTGCGGAGTTAAAAATTTAGTGTGTGTTTTTATTCTGGTTCCTGTTAAATACACTATGAAGACGTGTGGTCACGCGGGTTGACTGGAGCTAGACGGAAACCAAGGAATCCTACTATGGATTTGAAACCTCCTTTTAACCATGATCATATATCCCACGAAACAGTAAAAATAGCATAAAAGGTACTAGAAATCCAAGCAGATCCTGCATTTTTAAATATATGGGGAGTAGCACCAAATATGCTTTGCTAGAGAATGGAAGGAGCTGTCGTGAGTCTCGAAAATGTAAATAGGATGTTGCAGAATGTAGGGACTGTCCAGTTTCATTCGCAGCGGCATTCAGTCATCTCGACTCGAATTGCTTCAGAAGATGATAAAAAGTGGATCGAGGAGAAGAAATATTCACCGTATGCATTCGATACTCTGTGTTTCCATAGGAAACAGGAACGGACAATTGAGAGGATATTGGAGGATATGGATAAATTGATAAAGATATACTCTCTCGATGAGTTTATTCCGATCGTATTTCTGAACAAATCTTGTCATGTAGCATCGGAAACTGCAAATGCAATACGAAAACCTTCGGGACCAAATCGACTTGTACAAAAGCCAACTGAAGCGAGTCTATTCTGAGGGATAACGTCACTCATAGTATGAAGGGGATGAACAGCAGGTGGTTGTCGAAAAGAAGCGCGACCAGTTACTAGACTCGTTTCGCGTACGTTTACATACAAGTTGTCTTGTAGGAGGAAGAGGAGGTGGTGGAGAAGGAAATCAAGTCTTGTCAGGAGACGATCCAAACCTACCAATTGAAGGTGTGAGTGCTGCTGGTCTTGAATCTAGTTGGAGTCCCTCCGGCAGGAAGAGGCTTCCATTCAAAAGGAGTTGGAAAGCATGCAAACAGTGATTCATCGTTATGAACAGCTCCAGCAGCATAACGCGAGTCTTTCCGAAGCGATCCAGAAGGAGAAACAGGAGCTGGAGCGACTGCGCCAATCTGCAGAAGACGAACTCCCTGAAGACGAAACAAATGAACTCGCAAAGAGACGAAAGGAACTCGATCAGAGCGAGCGGGAGGAAGCAGCCCTGATGGTGGAGCTGGAATCGCTCTTGAAGGGGATGGAGTCATCTCTCTCCATCAGCGCCTCGATCCAGGGATCAGAACAGTCCGATCTTGAGCAGACGATGAAAAACATTGACCAGCGTCGGTCTGTGCTACACCAGCTTTGTGAGCAGTTTGTCGCTGCAGGAAAGGAAGGAGGGAACGAATATGCCTGTGCGATTGACCTGATTCTGAGGCATGACAACTCGATTCCTTTGAGTGTGTTGAAAACTGAAATGAAGGCAGTGATAGCGGATAAAAGCAAGGTGTTACCTGTATGTTTTTGTTTCCTCCCTAATACACAGACAATCTATGGACTTGTGGGAGATCAGATCATCCTAATCGATCGGAAAACGAAGGATCCCACCGTTTCCTGTTTAGTTTAATTTGCATGCGAGTTTGTTTGATAGAAACTCGAATAAGTTGGTAGCACGCAACTGTGAACAAACAACGCATCCACTACTTAATACATCTTTTCAATCTCCTTGAGCGTCTCCTCCGTTGCCCAGTTGGCATCCGTCCACTCGTATCTGCACTCCTTTTCGCGAGCGATGTCCAGAGCGAGACGGGCGTTATCATTTCCAGACCAAGCACGAC
>JZRO01000518.1:0-11280 GCA_000963465.1 Blastocystis sp. subtype 9
TTCAAACAGTTCATCTTCCTTATTCATTCCAGCATGTCCAATCCAAATCAGTCACTAGTATTTGTATGAATATGAATGAATGAATAGATGTTTCTCCTATTCTTGCTGATCTGGTGAAAATCAAGAATTGATAGAATGAATAGATGATTGTTGTAATATTCTATCAATATCAAAATTGGTATCATGTTTCATTTGCTAACTAGTATTTGAAATGAGTTTTGATATCAATACTGATTTTGACAGTATATATTCGTTGCTCATATTTGATAAACCAAAATAGCAAATAGACAGGAGATTAATAGATGATATCACCATGATAGAGTTGAATATTAGAAATAGACTTATCAAGCCATAATAATTGAAATAGAATACTTACCAAAAATAATATGATTTGATTGATTATTGTGAATATTGAATAAATGATACTAAATGCAGATAATGAACATGAAATCATGATATTGATTAGAATACTATTTCATTGATTGTATTCATATAACGATTGTAACAAGATGAGAATAATATGGTTGTGATTCTTGTATTCTCCATTTTAACTATCCTCCCTGTAGTTATTGATATATTTGTCTCATGAGTAGATAATATGTAGATTAATATGAATATGATATTCTGGTATCCTATGTAGAAAACCCAAACTCACTTAGTTATCAACTCATGTTATACTGATAAAGAGTGGATATTCATATTAGCAAATGCGAGCCGTCAATAAACTGGTTTTTCGATGCTCACTTTATAGTTGTTGTTGTCCACTATTCATTACAAAGACTGTTAGAGACATGCATCAGAAGAAACCAGTGATCAGGTAGATAATCTCAAAGATGTAGAGGAATGAACTCAATATTCAAGATGAAATAGATGCCATCAGTGATGAATTTGGAGTTATTCGAATGAACATGGTTTCTCTCTGTGATCTATGACTAGTGAATAGAATGGATTATTCAGTTATTATTAGAAATAATATATTTGGATGAATTCAAGTTCAGAAATCAATAATGATAAGTTTATAGTTGAATGAAACAGATATTGATGGGTTTCTATAATGAGTTTGATTATCATTGATAAATGGTGATATTTGAATAAATTTTACATATAATGATATGAAAGTAAAGAAATAGGAGTGAAACCAATGATTTCGATTCCAATATCATTTCATTCTATTTCACATCAATCATTTGTTTCTTCATCACTCTTATATTCTTACAATATGAATAATAACATCATATTCAACCATTCTATGAATTCATCTATTATCATATCTTGAATACAAATGTTGATCACAACCAATCAATTGTATAAAATCGATGTCAACTGTTTACTATTCCTAGTAAATGTCTTTCGCTGTAATTCCATATTGTTCATAGACTCTCATTACCTTCATTTACGATTAACTCCATACGGCTGTCTATAATACCCCCAGTTGCATACTACCTTGTATGATGACAAACTATAGCCTACTCATGCAAGTATGAAAAGAATTGAACTTGAATAGCATACATATTCCCGATGATATTCTTGCAGTTTTTTCTGTTACTATTGAAGATCACTCGAAAAGACGACTTTGGAAAAATAATATTTGCTTTTCATCTTACAATATCAGTTGAGGAAGTCTAGAGGTCACACTTGGGAATGCAAGCATCACGCAATCACTCATACTAGATTGATGTCCATTAAATACAATCATTTGAAATCCCTCCATACCTATCTGTAATGTATACAAATTTAAAATTCAATGAGACACACATGGATCCCAATAACCATCCAAAATCATATTCCAAACGAGAAATAACTGGTAAACTGTATATTCAACACTTCTACCGGCGATCAGGTAATGGCAAAGTCATTACATCTTTGAGTATGTAGAATATATAAAAAATAACTGTAAACGAAAGTCACTGACACGTAATCAACTTGAAAAAAGGTAAACGAATATTAGTCCCAAAATAGTTGTAGTAACAGCAAAAGTGAGTATCAAACACCCAACTAGTACACTGATCATATCTTTGTATTTCACAGTTAATATGAACCATCTTAGTGTATTCTACACTGTAATTATGAAATAGTATCATTACTACAAAGCAATAGTTATTATACATAGAATAACCACATCTGATGAGCACTTACCTTCTTCAAGTAGAATGTCGAATTACTTTCTAATAGTACTTTCAATACATGTCTTAAATAGATTATCCACAACCAGAAATAACAAATACCCTTCTAATCCATTTTGTGTATACCCTCTTGCCAATATCTTATTCTACTCTCTTATTTCATTCTCTTCCACTTAGAATTTAAATTTCATTCTTATAGTTTTCCATCAACACTTTTTCTAGGTATGAATCAACCTCTTTTGTCGAGCGATGTAACAAAAAAGGTGCGGTTTGTTGATAGAGATGGAATTGATGAGCGTTCTTATGGTCGTAGCATTCTATCTTTTTTAGTCGTAGGACGTTTTGGAATATCAAGGACAGGTGAGAAGCAGTCGTCTGTATATCTAGATGACTGGTTTCATTCGTTTGCGTCGCTTTCAACAGGGGTTGTCATTGTTTCGATTCTATTAGCTGTAATCTACTATCTATCCTTTTTTATTGTAGTACCTTGTTAGTACTCTTATTTGGGCAGGTATTTTCTACTATTTTCGAGACTATGGCTTTATTGATATTCACTCCTATCTCAATGCGATGATTATTAGTTTGGAAACCATTACAACGGTTGGCTATACAGTGTCTGATATTTCTTTTAGTCAGACGTTAGAAATGTATTTAATTGTAGACGATCAGCCTGTGGCGTTTATTCTTCTATTTTGCGAGATGATGCAATCTGTGCTGATGAACTCTTTTTGCATTGGGGTCATATATGCACGTGTGAGTCGTGCTTTGGTTAGGTCATTCTCCCGTTTTCATTTTAGACGCGAGCTCGTTCCATTATTTTTAGTAAGAAAGCTGTCATTCGCGAGATAAATGGAGAGTGGTATTTTATGTTTCAGATTTGCGAACGCCGTAAACACCAGCTAATTGAAAGCCATGTCACTTGCTATTCTGTACAGAAAACTGTCAATGCAGAGTCTGGAGTTCCATTTCAGATTCGCCATATGAATTTGGACGTCTATTTTCACTCATAGTTTCATCTTGTAGCATCCCGATGATTCGCAAGGTGGCTATTTATTGCTTATTTTACCTGCTGTGGTTGTTGGGGATCTGCTTTCTCTTGACTTTAGATTCACCACATCGACAGTGAATCTCCTCTCTACCCTCTCATTGAAGCATCTTCTTGTAATGGGGATTCTAAGCCTCAGTTAACGGAATCGCAGATTCGAGATTTCATGGTTATCAACGATATCGAAATCGTGGTGATGATCGAAGGAACAGAGTCAGTAACAAGCAACTCGTTACAAGCTCGCTATAGTTACACATGGACAGATATTGTGTATAATATGACGTTCGCTCCGTGTGTGTCGATTAACGAGAAGAAGGAAGCAGTAATTGACTTTAATCGATTTCAAAAGTTGGTATCATTGGACACGGAGCAGCCCTATCATGAAGATATTTACATTCAAAGTATTATCTAGTTGTTATTGTTTGTAAACATATAATAAAGTGATTCCTGCTACTTCCAGTGCATCAATGCACCATTTCGGGACATTGCCGTCAGGGAAATAGTTGTGCAAAAACTCCTTCACAAATAGATCAAACTTTCCGTTTATAATACTCATCTACTGTAAAGGTGTTCGAGATAAGCTTACTCTCATATCTCGCATGAAGTGGATCATATAATGCAGATTATGCTGAGTGACCAAAGTCGCTCCCAATGCCTCATTCTTGCAAAGCTGATGGAGAGCAGCTCGTGAGTAATTCTATCTATCACCTCTGTTTCTTTCCTACTTTACAAGTTAAGCAACTGCAATTTGGGTCAATGGGACGCATGTCATCAGCACAAGCCTTGCTCTTCAATTTAAGCAATCCCCAAGGAACCATCGCTGTGCCAAAGCGTCCAGTACGCGAGGGGTACACACAGTCATACATGTCTGCACCTAGC
Source organism: Blastocystis sp. subtype 9 (assembly GCA_000963465.1). Classification (NCBI taxonomy): domain Eukaryota; class Bigyra; order Opalinata; family Blastocystidae; genus Blastocystis; species Blastocystis sp. subtype 9. The sequence continues at coordinate 4,048 of JZRO01000518.1, forward strand.
GCAGTGCAGATTAAGATATCAAGGGGATAGCCGACACCCATTACATAGCGTGGTTTGTCCTCTGGAAGTTTCCGAGTGCATCGCTCAACAACTCTCCAGAACGATTCTTTGTCCTCCCCTCCTGCTAATCCACCGATAGCAAATCCTGGAATTTGGTCCTTTCTCTCTAAAAAGGCCTCCAAACACTGATCTCGTAACCCTCCCTCACTAACATCCAAACCACCTTGAACAATAGCGAATAGGTTCTGTTCGTCCTTGCGCGTGTGCGCTGCAATGCAGCGATCCAACCACCGCACTGTTCGATGAGTCGCTTCAGTGAAGCGCGCATCGTCGTCGGTGCAGCTGTGAACGACATCGTCCAACGCCATGATAATATCTGCGCCGATCAAGTTCTGATAGTGGATACTATCTTCCGGACGCAACACCAGACGAGATCCGTCTGCAGGATGTCGAAACACCACTCCATTCTCTACTTCAACTTGTACAAATAAAAACTACCAGTGATTTCAGCCAAGTCCAGTAGTGACACCATTTGGAAACCGCCACTATCTGTTAAGATATTTCGATCCCATTGCATAAACTTGTGCAAGCCGCCGAACTCTATTTATAAACCACTAGATTGCACCGATACCTGCAACCTCTTGAGCACCTGGCTTACTACTGAGATGGTAAGTATTCCCCAGTAAGATCTAGAGATAATCGGCAACACACTATTCCACTTGACAGTCCATAGGTTCGTCACGCATTTGGTCCGGTGTGAGACCCTTTATCGTTCCTATACCTCAATTTTCAAAAATACTCCATTCCTTTCGTTCCCACGGGCATAAATACAGGAGTCAGGACAGGACCATGACGTAGCGTCATTACAGATGCGCGGGCACGATTCCATTTCTTAACGATGTCAAATACAAGCGCTGGGGTATCATATTTCATCTCCTGCCAATAATACAAAGGAATTCATCAATTACTTGTTTCGACATGATAATGTATGGAAAGCCCCTCAATGTAGTAAAACAAACACAATTTATTTATTTCCCATGCCAAGCAATGAATTACGCATAGAAAGATTTGAACTGATAGACAGTTTAGCAATATCCATATTTGCTCGAGGTGTGACATGAATATCATTATCCACTTCATCGTCTGGAATGACGAACATGTCGTTTTCATCTTCCAGTACATCTGCCTCTACATTAGCTACATTATTTACGACAGTCTTCCCATCATGACCCTTCACGATTTTTGTTAACGAAGAGACGGGGTGACGAGATGGAGTACGCAAAGCAAGAGAATCAATGGGAGAAGACGTGTCCTGCATCATAAACTCTTTGTCCAATTCATCCGTGCTATGATGAAGTGAAAAGTGGATTCCTACTTCAAAAGAGGCTGCTCGATATCCTTCTGGCTCACAGTGAAGAAGGGAATCAGACGGTTTTCGATCCAGTAGGTCAGCTTCGAGGCAAATGTATCGCCTGAAGCCATCACCGACCGTCTCTTGCGACCCTCCAAGCTCTGAGTATTGTGATCATACACGCAATGCAAAGGTATTTTCGTCAAATGAAGCATATCGTACAGAGTGCATCCTTGCAAAAAGATTGTCAAGATGATAATCCACATGGTGACACGAGTCACGTTTTCTTGGTTGTGCGAAGGAAACATTAAAACAAGTGAATAGGCCGTAGTTCCACGTAGTCCGGAGTGAACCATCATAATCTGTGAGTTAACACCGATCTTGTTCTTGGTTCGTTTGAGGTTAATCAAATAAGTAAACCCAAACACCATGATAACACGAGCAACAACAATGATAATGTACACTGCAAGCACTAATTTCCAAGGAACATCGCTGAGATCTCCCTCTAAAAATACATTCACTCCCACTTGGAAAGAGATCATCGAATCTGCCATTAGTGAAGCCACCCTCACTGCTTGTTGAGAAAAGACTTGACCTTGCTTCGACATGTTGCGCAAACCAAAGTAGTTCATTGTCATACCACAAGATAGTGACGCCGAGATTCCCGACAGTTCGCATGTCTCAGCCAACTCAAACGCTAAATAACCAGTCAAAAGGACAACGATTGTTTCAGCCACGACCGATGGAAAGCGCACATATTTCAATACAAGACAACACATCAAAGCGATAGTCGCTCCGATGATTGCTGATCCCACAAACATGATGATAAATGTCCAGAATGCCTTACAAATAGCAACGAACGACATAGGGGTTAAAAGAAATGTTGACATTGTGTTAAACATCACGATCGTGACAGTATCGTTAATAATAAATTCGCCATAACTACAACTCATTCCTCATCTCAATGTATACATAATCATACTTAGCAATGGCTCCACTGAGAGAGCATTAAAGACAGTAAGCATCGAAACAGGATCAGTAGCTGTGATCAAGGATCCAAAAATCAGGCACTCGACTGCCGACATTTCGATCGTATCAAAAAGGTTCATATTAAAAAGGATGCTCAAAGCACCTCCTGTAAGAAGGGCAGAGAAGATCGTTCCAAAGATAGCATATATAAGAATTGTTCCGATATTCTTGAAGAAGACTCCCTTCGTCTTCATATTGAACCCCGACTCAAAAATGATAATGGGGAGCAAGAGCAAAGTAAGCGATTTGGGGTCAAGCATAGCGGTCTAGTAATTACGCTTTCATTAGTAGCTACAGAACTCGCCTCTTTGTTCAAAGACCGAATGATCAATCCAGCAATGATTCCGAAAATCACAATGATTCCACTTTCTGGAATACGATGAATCTCCCAGCGCTCTAGCAACGCTCCAATGATGAATGCAATCGACATCCAGAGTAACGTGAGCGCTATGTAGATAGCTAGATACTCCTCGCTGCTGTCACTTCGATCTGTTGGAATTGCAGTGCCTCCACCAGGCCAGTGTGGTACATTGTCAATTTCAAATCGGTAGGATGTACTATTAAAGAACTCGATATCTCCGATATCGATGATCTCTCCATTCTAATTTGAATCTAGAACCACGAAGCTACATAAATATTCACAATTTCCATCTTCACTGGGATGCGGTCACCAACATCGGGTTTGAATGCAACTCTTCCCGACATTCCATCAAAGGACACGTTGAGAATACTGTTATACAGTATCGTACGCTCTTCTGCAGTACTGTGTGTTACACTACCCTCGATCCTACGTGAATGTAGCATTTGGATAGTCACTCAGAACAGCATGAAGAGCATGGCCCACAGTGATCACAGCATCATAAACAAAAATCGTATACTCCGGATACAGGTCATGATCCACAGTAATCTCTTTCCCGCAGAGTTTCTTTGCATCGTCCTGCAGAGATGGATGCTGCAATAAATAGTCCTACTATTCATTTCTCTTCAAATAACTACACTAAATAAAGGATCCAAATCTTCCATATTTCCAATAAATGGACTGATCCCAATCATTCCATTCATTGCGTTCTTTACCACTTCACGATATTCGTCATCCAATCCATAGAATAACTGCAAACTATTCCAATCTGTACCAATATACACCCACCCATTTCCTGTCATCTTTGCACTGGACGCCATGTAAAGAAAGGCAGCTGCTTGTGTAGGATCCGCGAAAAGTATACTGATTCGGTTTCCTGTTTTCTTTAGCTGAGCGAGAGCAGACTCAACAGAGGAAGACCAAGATGACTCCAATGGTAAGGACATCCGTGCAGGATAACGCACAGTGGCACCCATCTACATATCGAATTATCTCTATTCGTACAATGATATACTCCTGAAACTCTTCTGACATAAGAGATACAGCCCTCTTGAGTTCCTCAATAGCATTGGACCCATCACTGTCGTCAGGAGCGATGATATTGAAACGTTGCCAACGATACTTCTCAATGAGTTTCAGCAAAGATAGAGCAAGAAAGTCCTGTGAAGCAGACATGCGAGAAAACATTGGATACAACTCAATATCCGATAACCCTGTTGAGTGCGACTCATACGACAGCTGAGGGACTGAGAATTCTGAAACCACCAGCTGGATCAGCTCGTTAAGGTCACTACACATCGAAATCTGACTCAATCCGTACTCGTCTGCAGCTCCGATGATAGCTGCGATAGGAGTACCTGTTGTTGTGTTCAAATGGGATACAATCAAATCTCTGGTTACTTTCATGGCTTCGAAGCTGTGTGTGATTCGTATATTCATTATACAAACCGGTCCTTTTTGATATCGATAATATTCAATACCATATGATGGTCTGGCAAAATCTCCGGATTCTCATTTATGGATTTTGCGGCAACCTACGATGCATAATATGAGAAGTAAAAAGCCTACTTGGGCAGCAAGCTCAAAATAGAATCCTTCCATACAATAAGCATTATCGCTCGTCTTGGCTGCTTTCGATACAATCGTTCCTAGACTTAATGTACATCAGATTCTAATACCTATATTGATAACATTGTTGGTAAAGCATCCAACAGTGAAAAAGGCAAGTATTACAGGAAAAAGCGTGTAATGCTGCATTTTCAGCACTCTAAACAATGATTTGCTGCCACAAATAAGTTACGTACGAAAATGTATAAAACAAACAGGTATAACCAACTACATAATCAATCCGAAGTATATCGTTTTTTCCCATGAGACCAAGGAAGATATCTGTAGCGAATCATATGAATCAAACGATCACGCATCGTGGCAAGGAAAAGAATCTACAATCGATCCAGACAACAATTTATACGATAAAGTACATTACCAAAACAGGCCAGAAGACAGGGAAGTCAAAGATCGGGAAGAAGGTCAACATAAAGCAGAGACACATCGCCTCCATACTGTTCCTCCTACGGTGAACAACACAGTGTATATCAAACCAAAAGGTAAACTCGGGAACTTGACGAATAAAAGGTCTGTACTCCGTGGCGTCGCGTGTGGGAAGCTCTGCTGTATCGTCATCATATACTTCCTATTTATGAGGCACTTACAGAACATCGTACGATTGGTGACAAAAAGCCCAACCACAAATTCAGGAGATATAAGGCCAGAGCATACGTGATCAGATAAAAGCCATGAACATGGACAATACGACGAACGTACAGCACAAGTGTAAGAACAAAAACAATCCAACGGTGGAGCTTGTAGTTAATCGTCTTCTCGATATAGAACGTGTAGATTCTATACAAGGAACACGAACCAAAGGACTCTACTTTCGCCACGCACTCACCTGCTCGCGGATTTTTTCCATAAATTTGTTTTGCTCACTCATCTCCATGTTCATTTTCCCTGACTAAGCTCTTTTCTCAGTGAAGTTGAATTATCGAATTCCACTATTTGGTCCCTTTTTCTGACTACCAGTTACAACAATAATTGGAAAAGAATCTTTGCACAAACAAACAAATCAGAAGTCGAGCTCGCTATTAGCTTGCCTTGCGTTTTCTATCGCTTTCTCATTCTTCGTCTCTCTGTGTAGAGGACGTAAGAACTTGGTTCGGAACATTTCCACATATCCCTTGTATGTTGCCACTAGTCATCATCATCAACTCCAAGTGCCACATGACTTCTCATCCTGGAAAACCTCGTCGAGATAAGGCACTGAAAACGGATCGAAGTCGCTCAACGATTCTGGATCGATCGGGCAGCAGAATCGACAAGACTTGGGATGCACGATGAAGGGACTCTTCAGCAAGTGATTGCGCATGAGAGAAACATTGCGGTCGATGCGAGGATATGTGTAGGTAAGGACGATCTTCTGGACCTACGGTTTGAAGCCACGCCAACCTCGCACATAGTATTGAGGCCTCGAGTTGGAGTCATACTCCTCCAACAGACGCTTGATCCTCTCCCACTTCTCCTTCGGATCCATGCGAGACGGCTGATAGCCCTCCTCTGTGAGGATCTTGATGAGCGTCTGACAATCCGACGGCCGGAGATCACGGATGCAGTGGAGCAGCGGCAGGAATCGCTGGTCCTGGAAGCGAGCGATTACGTCGCTCAGCGAATTGCATATCGATTTCGGGTCGTCTTTCGCACGGTCGTAGTACAGGATGTCCTGTCCTTCCCGTTGGATGACGTGCTCCTCGAAGAACGGCCGCAGGTCATCAGCAGCATCCCTACAGTGAAAGCCCAACAGCAGGAGGACAGCAGAGAGTAGTTCATCGCTGTGTTTATCTGGGAAAACGAGATGTAATCCACGATGGCGTGGCGCTGCGCGTCTGTCAGCGCACGAGCACGCCTGTCGCACACCCAGATATGCACGCCACGACGTCCAGAATAGACAAACAAGATGTGTTTGAACCCAAACTCCCTCGTCAAGATCTTGTTGAGAACCACCATTGCGCTGTTCATAAAACCCCAGCATTTCGGGCAGATATTCGCTCCCTGGCAGCAATTGCGAACCTACGGAACAAGAGCCCTGAGAGAGCTACGGGAGAGTAGTCGTCCATATCAATATCAAAGACTAACTCACGTCTTTCAGGGAAGAAACCACTCTCGCCCTTGTGTGACATCTACTCGACTACACCTCCAAAACTACGTACATCCATATTATATATACCTCCTATATCGATTTTTATTGGAACCAAACGAGTCAGCTCTGCTCTTAATGACTCCTATCACTCAGGCACTGGAATGAAACAAACCGCATCGCTGAACCCTCGGTAACGCATATATACCTCGTTGGAGAGAGTAAATGACAACTCTCTTTTTCGGAAATCCTCTCTCTGAGAAGGGTCGTCACTGTAGGCGTATGTCAACCACTCAACGAACTCTTTTGCTGGAAATAGCTCGTCTTCAATGAATCCACTGCACAATCACTCACGATAGAATTTCTGCAGCAAGTTAATATCGAACACATGCTCAGTTTCTTGTTTAACTCTCTTTGCCTCCGATGATTCCCCATCGGCTCCAAAACGTTTCTCTAGTCGTTATCAGCGAGGGCAAGATCAAAAACCAGTGTTCATTTTGTGATGTGACTGATAATGATGTTCCACTCTACTGCGTATTCCTGTAACAGTAGTCAATTTGTGAACTAGGATCGATCCTGTTCATTCCTATCGATGTGGCACACACTTTTGGACTTCCACTTTTTCCTCCAGTTCTGTTCTGACAACTTTTACTTAGTCAAACAAATGGCAGAAAAGTCTGCATCGAATAGCCAACAAACTAGTGGAGAGCGGCTAGGAGGAGATTCCAAGTCGCAGGACGTTCGCATGTCGAACATTCTCGCAGCGAAAGGTACATGGTTTACCGTATTCAGCTGATTCTGTAG
>JZRO01000051.1:0-13404 GCA_000963465.1 Blastocystis sp. subtype 9
ACAGTTAATCTTCCTAATTCATTCAAATATGTCCATTCCAAATCAATCACTAGTATTTGTATGAATAACATTGAATGAATAGATGTTTCACCTATTCTTGCTGATCTAGTGCAAATCTAAATAGAATGGAATGACTAGATGATTGTTGTAAGTAATCTTCTTTATGAATAATACTATCATTATCATTATTAACATCATATCTCATTTGCTAACTAGTATTTGAAGTGAGATTATGATATCATTATCGATTTTGATAGTATATATTTCTTTCATTCTAGATATACCAGATCAATAGATTGAACTGTCACAGAGTTGAATATCCAAATAGAAAGATAATAAGTATTTGAAAAAGTTCATTAACCTATAAACAAGGTAGATCAGAGAGAATAAACCAACTGTAACAATTCTGAAAATGTATTTGTGGAACCAACTTTTTCAAATGTGCTATTTATTAAATATTCTAGTTATCTACAATATAATAAACTATTTCCTCCCAATACACCATACGAGTCAGTCATCATAGTAAGGAATTCACAGTGCATTTACTTGTGGACAATTGTTTTTGTCATCAATATTGACTAAAAATAGAGTTTATTCTCTGTCCTAGCATCTTCTCCCTCAATAACTGTATTCTCTTTTACTAGCAAGAAGGAATGATACTCCTGCGTAATTTCAACTGAAGATAAATGCTATTGTAGGGAATTGACATATAAACCTATTTTCAGCAGTTCATAACACCCTTGTTTTGGATCATTCTCGCCCAAAGGACACTTCCTTTCACACACTGATCTCTATTTCAAAGATATTCGCCTATGTTATACTTTAGAAACCACTCATAAGCAATCTTTGCAGAACAAATCAACTCTCTACTTCTACGATTTGTATCCATCGAATCTGGACTCAACCAAGTTCCTAAACAGAAATAAGTTTGTTACAATCATATTCAGCTATTGAAAAGTGTAATAACAGAAACCAAAAATCAATATTCCCATTTTTATCGAAAAGATACCATATTACTCTTTAGAAAGGAAGGTTATATCATCACTCCTATGCAAACTAAACGTCTCCACATCTAGATATACCCCCACTGAGAACACGAATCATATCGCATAGCTACAGATTTGCACTCCCAACACCTTCCTTCAAAGCTATCAAACAATACATGTCTGTAAAAAACATACCATTTGAAAAAATCCTCTCTATACCGATTGATTGGATCGATAGTGATATCACTAATCCTACAAGTCACCCCAGCCAAATACAGGAAACTCTTTCAAATGATCCTCGTCCATCTTTTTCAAAATTTTGGCAATATACGCCTTCGTCTTGATCGTTGGCAAAATGCTTCTCTTATAGACATGCCTGCGTACTGAATTGGGAAAATGATACCTGTTTAGTATCTAGCCTATAACCCTATTACCAAGCCAATCTACTTCGTTAATCTCTTCATCAGCAGACTTGTATATTTTGAGCTCATGCAATTCGTCGATGCAATTAACATAGGCCTACTCCCTCACAGAACAGCTAAATAGCCCACTGTTTCCATGTGGTCCTTTACATGCGGAGTCATATGATCTCCTCGAGCAAAAACGGTTTTAGGGACCATGAGCGCATTCGCAAGACAACGAGAAGCGCAACAACGCAGCATCTCAAAAACAATGTGAGTTCAACAAACACAGCTATGCAATACCAGCTTACAGAGTATTCAGCGCACTCTTGAGAATATCAACAAAGTCACTCACATGGCTAGGATCGTCTGTCTTCACCGTGATCTTGCAGTTGTTCTGAGCGATAAGCAGCTCGGTCTCAAAAGCAGAACCACTGTGATAGGCGATCAGGAAGATCTTCATCACTTGGCCCATGTAACCGTTTGCGACAAAGGCGATGTTGTACGTGGACAACGTGGACTCAATCAGCTTGGGGTCCGTAGGAGTGGACATGATCTGGAAAGTCTCCTGATGAGCCTCAGGCAGCGTCGTCCACTTCTGCTGGAACGTGCCTCGGTCTGTGGTCGGGTTGGGATCCATAGAGAACACACTGCCCAATCCCATCATGTCTCCAGCGCCCGAAGTGCCCATGTCGAAGTTCATGAAGTCATCAAAGCCGTCGGCAGCAGGCGCAGCGGCCTCCTGTGCGCCCATGTCCATGCTGGGCATCTCCTGCTCCGCCTGGAACTCTCCTGCCTCCTCCTCGTCCTCTTCAGCATCGTTGTAGCCCAGATCAGGCACAACCAGCTCCTTGGTAGTGATGAAGTGAGTGGCAGGCTTCTCGTACAGCACGGAGAGCGTATTGAACTCGCTGAACAGAGTGTTCACCAGCTTCTCGTCCATGTCCACGAAGCCCTCCACACCGTTCTCGGTGGTGTCGATCACCTGCTTCGCCGAGTCCATGTCGTTCGCCAGGAGACGGTAGTACATGTGCACACGGTCCGTCACATCCGGCGATGAGTCGTCCTCAGACAGCGCCTTGAACAAGCGACCCAGCATAGCCTGCATCTCGGGAGCTCGGCGGAAGAAGAGCTTCACAGCAGTGGTGAGCAGCTCCAGTCGCACGCAGATGTCCTTCTGCTCCTCGATATCGTCGATGAGCGGCTCCACGATGTAGGGAGCGTCGGCGCAGAAGTCGGGGAAGGTGCCGATGAGCCACAAGCAAGCAGCGCGGCCGTTGGGGTCCTCGGTCTTGCGGAGAATGCGAGGCACGTGCTCCATCACCTCCTCGGCGTTCTCGGGATGCTTACGAAGCATGTCCTGCATGACGATGATGGTCTCGGCTCGGATGTAGTCCACGTCGATGTCGAAGAACTCCACCAGAGTCTCGAAGCAGCGCAGATGCGCCTCCTCGAGCAGAATGCCCAGCTGGCAGATGGCTCGAATGGCCTCGCGGGAAGTCGACTCGGGGGTTCCGGGAACGTACTCCTTCAGCTCGCTGAGGATCTCCACATAGTTGTCAGGCGTGGCCAGCATGGGCAGAATCTGGATCTTGAGGTGGTGGATAAAGGTGGGCTCGTTGTAGCGACAGTAGAACTGACGATACTCGTCCTGGAAGGTATCCTTGCAGCGACGCATCAGCAGCTTCATGTGGGCCAGCACGCAGTAGGCCACTTCGGGGATGTTGCTGGCCATCAGAGTGAGCAGCGGCTGCTTGAGACGCGTCATCACTTGCTGGAACACCTGAGGCATGTTCTCGGTGAAGGACATGTACACCTTCGTGGTGGCCAGGATGACAGCGGTGTTGTGGTATCGGAGGAAGGGCTCCAGCAGGTTCATGATGCCGAACAGCTCGGTCTCGTTCTCCGGCTGGTACTGCGCCACGAGGTCCAGCACCACGCACATGCACCACTCGTTGAAGTCCTTCAGACGGTTCAGGAGATGGTGGATCAGAGGCTTCGTCTTGGGGAGATCGCCAGTGATCTCCTTCAGGGCCAGCAGCGCGTTGGTCACCACCAGGGCATCTGCGTCCAAGACCAGGTTCTGGAGCGCAGTCACCAGGTTGCTGTCGCGCACACGCTCCTTCTCGATATGGTACAGCTTCAGCACGCCCATGATGGCGTTGCGACGCACGTAGGCACTCTGGTCCACGAGACCACGCTCCAGACAGGGCACCACGTACTCCACAACGGTCTTCAGACGCAGGGAACACAGGGAACGCAAAGCCATTCCACGGACGGTGGGATTCTCATCACGGCTACTCATCACATCGCACCACCTCTCCTACCAATCCTTTTCGAAGGTGTTAATCGCGAGAATGGCCAAGTCCTGATTCTGCTTAGCATAGGTCACGAGGAACTGGTTGGTCATCTTCTTGACCACAGTATCCTTGGTGATGGACACCTAGCTGTGAACACCCCACCGCAACCATACCATAATCACAGGAGTAAAGAGCTTTGACATATCAACTCCCATGGTCGAGTAGTTGATCACCTTGCGCATCACTTCTCGCAGTTTGATGACGTCCTTCTGTACATCGGGATTGTTGAGCAACTACACCTAATCCAGAAAAAACACATGCATACGGCCATCAGCTCATTCACCTCTCCTCTCTTCTTGGGCTGAGCAGCCTTCTGCGCGGCCTCAGCTTGCTTCTCAGCACGAGTTTGCTTCACACGGCTACCTCCACCAATACCGGGAGGAGCATTACTTTCTGGCTTCTTACGTCTGAACATACCTTAGATATTGAAAAATGTGAACATCGAATCTTGGATGAGCCCTTCTATAAAGTTATCGCGAAGCTGGATTGGAATACTGGAATAGGGACAGTTCTTGCACGAATGAATAGGGACATCATTTGGTTAAAAACGATCCGATTTTGCATCCAGCCGATGTAGATGGAAAATCATGGATCGATACAGAGGACACCTCCACAGTCCACAGAAAATCCCACAAAACGTACATGTCTCTCTAATCGCTCAGAGCGAGTGTTCTTTGATTATTTGTGGTTGATTGATTCCAAAAAACAAAAATTCAAAAAAAGAAAATGGAAGGGATTCGTGCACTTCTTGACCAGTTAATGGGTCCAAATCGAAATGGAGATCAGAAACCCAAAGAAATTGTTGTATGTTTTTGGTTGTTGAGCGACATCTCTAGAATTTCAAAGATAGTCGTGTTTGCAAATCGTATTTACTTGGATTCTGTGTGCATGATGTGCTGGCGTCTTCAAAGTATGATATCGGTCCTTGTGGCAAATATCACGATCCTCTCCTCAAGCAGGCGTACTCTTTGCGTATTCATTTGCACGAATAGTTTTGAACGCGATCCGGATAGGGATAAATATGGTTATGAGTCAATTCTCCTCGCTGACTTGAGAGAACAAGTTCGTCAATGTGATCGTCGGATTAATGTTGCCTTTTATCGGTATATTAATTGATCGTAGAATGCAGTCATTCGCTTCAAGACAGACGGAGTTGACAACCTGATGAAGATGGAGGAATTCGAAGATGTCAAGGAGATCACGGAGGAGATCAACAATCTGGAGGATCAAGTAGAGGAGTTGAGTGGGGCCTGTTCTCTCTCTTGAGTCGTAGCAAAGATGGGTAAAATGCAATTGGTGGAAGACCTGGAGGCAAGAATCAGGGACAAACAAGAATACAAAGCGAGTCGGCAGGCGTTGCATCTGAGAGAGGAGCAGGAGACTCTGCCGCCCGAGATTCAGTGGGTCTACTCAGTGGGATTGATGTGTAGAGCAACGAATGCTACACCTGCACAGAAGACGCGTATTTGTAACGTGTGTGGAGGCATGCTATCTATTTTTGATGTAGAGCAGTATGTGTGAGTCGTAGGCTTTTATGTAGGCGTCTTGCAGATCACTTCACGGGAAAGTCGCATGTTGCTTTTCTCGCTATTCGAAAGAAGCTGAAGAAGCTAGAAGCTATGAACATTCCTGCTTTGTTGCTTTTGTTGCTACCTATGATTTTAGAAAACCTGTTGAATCGACTCATCAGCACAGAGATGAACACAGAGATTCTCATCGTGAGCGAAGTCGATCTCGCAGTCATCGACGAGATGAGCGTAGAGAGGACCGTCGCGATGATCGTCGTGACGATCGTCGTGATGACCGCCGTGATGATCGACGTGATGATCGTCGCGACGACCGACGTGATGACCGCCGTGACGATCGTCATCGTAGTCGCCATGATGATCGCCGAAGTGATCATCGACAGAGTCGCAGTCACCACCATCGTTCCTATCGTTCTTGTCTTGTTTGTTATACAAACATATCATATGGATGACCCATCAATTATTTCCCCATTCTGCCCATCAATTACTTGCCCATTCTGACCCATCAATTACTTGCCCATTCTGACTGATATACTCCAGAATAGAGTGCCAAAGACGATCTTTCGACAGTAGATTTCGATTCCCAACTATGATCAGCTGTCCTTTGGCTCGCGTGATAGCCACATTAATTCGTCGGGGATCAGAAGCGAAACCGATTGACCGTGAACGTACAGTTGAAAGAACTACAAAATCTTTCTCGTTTCCCTGGAAAGCATCGACTGTCGAAATCTGCACACTCTCCTCTTCCACTCTCTTCTGCAAGGACCAGCACTGGGCGGCATACAATGAAATCACCCCAACAGATCCACAGGACTCATTGGAAGCACCGGATCGAACAGTACGAAGTAGACGCAGGATAATCTCTTCTTCCCCCACATTATAGAACGAATCTTGAATGAACTACAAACCACAGTACTACCTCCACGAGGAGTCTCTGGAGAGACATTATGGACAAACACGACAGGAGGGAGCGATGGAATAGCGCGAGGAATCGATGTCGTGTTCTCTCCATGGCGCAGTTTATTCCCATAAAAGAGAGACGATGCAAGATTTGCAATGACAGGATGACAGCGATACTGCACATCGAGAACAATAGGAGTATCTGATAAACACACACTCTCCAGCAATACACAAAGACAGCAGACGCTCGAACAACGAGTTCTGAATCTGTGGAACACCCTCTATGTCTCATTCCTCAAGAAGAAAAAGACGAAGAGGAACCGGCGGAAGCTGTTTTTGGTCTCCGATAAGAAGAACCAGCTGTGGATTCGCCAAAAGAAGTGGCAGCAACGACTAAAATGAACCAAATCACAAACACAAACATAGTATTCTGTAATCTGCGATGCTTCGTCAATCACCACGACATCGACTTCTCCCACATCCTCAGGCAGCGAGCAAAGTGTCGTACAGATAATCCGAAGATCGCCTGTTTCGTCCTTCTTCGTTCCATAGAAGGGACGGACGCGAGAGTGGATACGTCGAATGTTTCCCATTCTGCGGAAAAAATGGAATCCGCATTCGAGAAGCAGCAAGCACACACGGTCCACAGCCACGTTTGTATGGCTGCAGAATAGCACAGTCGTCTGAGAACGCTGCACAAAACCACGAGACCGGAACAACGGAGTCTCTTGTGAAAGCGACAAATAGTCCTCCTCGCTGATCTGTTGATTTGCAGCAGCTCGAGCTTGAAACAGAGAGTGCATCAGTATGAGCAGGACAGCAATCAACCGCGATTTCCCACTGCCAAATACACCTTGCACCAGCTGAAGAGGTAGGGCTTTCTGCTCTGCAGAGAAGAAGGCACACACCTGCTCTACAACAGCAAGTTGGGAAGCATTCAGAGGGAATCGCGAGAGGATCTGCTGTTTCCCAAGCTCCACAGCCGCTTCTCTAAAGGGGACTAGCAGATGAGTGGGGGCTCCTTGCTGCAGCAGGAGAGGAGCAATGTGGATAGATGGAAGTGCTGGAGAGGATGATAAAAACTTCCACTCCATATCAATCTATGTAACATCAGCGTATCTTCCATACAGATCCGCAGTCAACAACTGTAAGATTCGATGCAGTCTCAAGAGAACCCCCGAATGGTGCCACTTCCGTGACATGGTCGTTTGTGCAGCCATGCCAGAGCGATCGAGCGAATGTGAAGTGCGATTCGGACAGCAGGAGGAATAGATGATTATACAAACTACCCGATTCATCAGCATCTTTCTGCAGTGCTGACGAATACGACGGAATTGTCAGAAAAAATCGCTCGCTTTTCTTACTCATCTTTAGAGTGCAGTTGCTCCACTTCTGCACCCCATGAATCGTAGTGTTTCGGATCCAAGAGAGGGGTGGCAAGACATCTGTGGGCTTAGGGTGATGCTGTTGCTGCGTGTAACAAGCAAAAAGTCTATCAGAGAAAGGAAGAGGATTCGTACTGAGATGAGATGGAAAAAAGAGTGCTGCGAATCACTGCCTGTGCGACAGTGCAAAGCTGTGTTTGGTACTCGGAAAGAGAAGAAGCGGGAGGAAATGCATGGAGTGAAAAGAACGAATCATCTTTTTGTTGAATCGAAACAAAGCAAGGAAGGGAGAATTCAGACACAGTCACAGAGGCTGCAGACGATTTCGACGCCAGTGAATCACAGTGATTCACTGGGAGAGATTTCGCTCTTTTCGCCATGAAAGACTCGTCTTCAGACACAGTGCTTGGGCTCTTAGCAGATGCCAAACGATCGGTACAAGATGTACTCTTTGGAACAATAAACTCATCATCGGAAGAACACGAGGAAACAGATGAAACACCACTCAATATCGAAAGAGCAGAGTCAATACTGTCAAGAAAAGACAAGGATCCAATGACTCTGGGCTTCAATAGACCACCACCCTCCTTTTTCTTTACTTTATGGACTGGTTGGTCTGACTGAATAGCATGCACCTCTTGCAGAACAGGCTTTTCTTGGGCATCATCTCCAGGAAGCGAATCTCTTTCCACACATATAAGATACTCTTTCCACTCAAATTGGATGTCGTCATTACCATCCGAAAATAGATATAATAATGGTTTTCTCAACACTCCTACAGAGAGGATTGAGTTTGATTCGTCTAATAGGGAAAAATTGATGTCACTCTACACATGATATCTAGAATCGAGTCCTACGAGAGTCTGCAATCTCAAAAATCCATCTTGCCAACGCTTACTTTTTTGGGTTTTCCTAGTGGTATACAAACATGTGATATTCATGTCATCCGACTAAAGAGTTCACTGAGTTTTGGAGGGAAGCCGAGTCGATCAAGTGGAATTCCAGAAATATCTTCATTTTCAACAAACAAGACACAGCAATATCAGTTTTTGAAGTTGCTGGAATGAGTATTGATGCTGTAGACAATAGATCATGGATGCTTTTCCTAGTAGAGCTACATCTCGTTTCTAATCTTGAGTGCAGTCGATGAGAGTACGATGCATGCAAGTACACATTTGTTTTGGTTATCAAAAGAGGACTGGAAATCGAAGTATTCTCGCGCCTCTTGGATAATACAAGCCATCTTGTCTGCATTGGGACAGTAGTCTGTTACTGAACGAACTAGCTTCCCAAGCGTCGCGTAGAACTCTTTTGTTCTCAAAAGTGGGCACTCTCTAATTGATGTTTTGAGTATTTGAAGGACGGAGAGGATGTCGTCCGCTATATCTTCTTCTTGAGCTGCAAACTGCATGCCAGTGAGTCGATAGAAGAGGATCGCTGCGATCTCATTTTTTGTGGATTGACTCATCGTATCTGTGGTGTTGATCGTTATCGATTGCAGCGATAGGAAGGGGTGGGAAAGAACCGCATCAACATAGGGAGTTTCTTCAACAAATCGCTTTGTGCTCTCTTTAGGGAGTGTGTCAATGAGCAATTCCAGAAATCGGTCATATTCTGTCATCCCTCTGTATTGTTGCAGTGCCAAGACCCGCTCATTCTGCTCGTTCCAGAAGATGAGAAGCTGATCTACATCCCATGGATTTGTCATCATCTACTTCTGTTCTGTTCGAGCGATCGTAGCAAGCATTGAAAGGCAGTTGGAGAATAGCGTTCAGCAGCAAAACAAAGAGCCATCGTCGCCACACCAGCAATGCACTCGCATTTAAGAAGCGTGTTTTTCCGTTTTGCCTCTTCTTCTTCGGCTTTTGCGAGCATTTCCTGCATCTCTTCCAACCTGCTTTCAGAAAAGGAGCCATTTAGAATATCATCAATTTCTAGGTGCAGAATAGGGTACTCCTGCTCTTCTTTTTGCCGCATTTCCTGAAACAGCTCTATTCGCTTTTGGTTGTAATCCAGAGCAGCGCTCGCTAGTGTCAAAAGATCCTCTCGTTTGCTCTCTTCGATCGAGTGGAGTGATGAAACAATCCAATGAAGGAACTCTTCGACCTGATTCGTCTGCAGTTCATCTCCACATCCTCTTTTACCTCTAAATAGCGATGTGCATCACAAGGAAGAGAGGAGACATCTCGACAGAAGCAGGTTTGCTCGTCCAGTACAGAAGGGGGAACAGGAGGCAATCGAATATCGGGGAGAGGCAGCAGATCCTCTTCCATCAGCAAACTATTGAATAACTGCGTTGCAGAATAGAGCGAAGGCCGGTTTTGGCGAGCAGGGGATCTAGATAAAAGACGCAATCGATTCTACGCAAGAGATGATGCCACTGTGTAGACAGCCGTAAGATAGGAAGCAGAATTAGGGTCGATCGGTCGCAAGGGGAGACGTTTTTCTGCACGCTTTTTATCTGCAATCGGAATGTAGCGAACAATGCAATTTTTGAAATAGAGATGAAGTGTGTGCATGAGTAGCATGTGATAACGAATTACAGAACCTATAGCGAATAGCGTATCGAACTCCGTAGCTTTCCAATTCCATAGACTCTGCTCGAGAGAGCGCATAGGGTGAGAAAAGCAAGAGGAGACAGACTTTGCACATCCATAGGCGACTGTCTGCACGAGAAACAGCTTCACCTCGTGGCCAACAGTCACAAGTTGATTCACAGACAGTTGAGTGAGTACTCGTTGACTGGCAGTCACCGCTGCTGCTGCAAGCATCAAAGAACGAATGACATCCTATGTTCAACAGATCGACAAGTTCGCACCACATAGCAACCGATGGATTCATCGGGAGTATCGTGAAGCAACTCACAAATATGAATGTTTCTGCAATGTTCTGTTAGAACACGAATCGAATCCTCGTCCCGCTCACTACATGAAAGGAGAGAAGAGACCAAACAGATTGAGAATCCGCAGTAAATGGATTCGGATCGCTTCCGGAGAGGATTGATACTCATGATACGCTCGAACGACCTAGATGACAGATGCAATGGTCGCTTACCTGCGATTCTACGGAAAGCGGGAATTCGAAAAGAGAAAAGACGCGTCCTGACTCCCTGGTGGTGCAGGAATACCTACTCGAAACGAAACAAGTCTCCCCATACTTTTTGTAATCGTCGCACTCATATTCCAGAGAGTATTTTACAATCCCACAGGAGGGAGGAATCATTATTTTTTGATATTAGAATAGTGTACCATAAGAATTCACCAGCCTTCTTACGAACCGTAATGATCAATCAGGTGTTCGCTCGATTTTCAACAAACACGAAATAGGATACAAGTTCATTTCAGTAGGAAATAAAGAATGGATATAAAAACATACATCCACAAATGACAATGATAAACACGTTACTAAAAGCGCTCGACGACTGCATTTCTACACTCAACCGCTCTGAAAAGACATACCGATATGCGTCAGCATGACATCAATATCCCGTCGTTGACTCTCCTCCATCAGATTCTACACTCAACAAGCCCCCCATTCTCTACCCAGTCCTCCACCATGAAGATGCCTTGTCGACAGACAGGACAGAGTGCCTTCTCGTTGATCAGCCAGGGGTCCACGCAGTCGCTGTGGAAAAAGTGACCGCAGCGCAGCGTTTTGATCTTGTCGTTCTCCTCAAAATCGCCCAGACAAATGGCGCAGGAACACTGACTCTCGGGATCCACGTCTTTGGAGTGAAAACGCGTGGTTTTGATTTGTTTGACGTAGTTCTTGCGATGGTACCTCTTTATCTTGCTCCCAATCGTAGAGACGAACGTGACCAAAAACCAGCCTCCCCAGAGAAGCAAGAGTGCCTAGCATTCAACAAACCATGCATTGCAACGAATAAAAACATCAACACATTCTCCCACCAAGTGGCTGGACGATCTACTTCGAAGCACAAACAAAGCCATACACTCGAAATCGGTGCTGATTGTAGCGGTGATACTGCTGTTATCTTTCAACATGTAGAAAATTTGGTAACCACTCTGGTACAGAATTCCTACTACAGGGATTGTGATCTAAAAGGTCACGGCCCACGCTCAAAGCAAACGTTAAAATCATCCTTATCGTCTGCGTCAACAATTTCAAAATTATCGAACCAACTGATAGGAGAGTTCATCACAACAGCTCCAATCGCTCCAGCTTCTTGGACCTACAAAAGACACGGATAGCAAACCGTACATTGAAAACTTGCTTAGCAGGACTACAACCTATGGAGGAGGCATTTTTAATAATCAGAGCGATCGAGTCTGTAAGATTCGACTCAATTTCTCCACATGCATCCAAAGGCACAGTAGATACGAACAATCCTGTGCAGTCTAGTTGTGAGGAAGCCAATAAGACGCGTACTCTTTGATCCTACAGGAGCTCCAAACGTAGCATTCACATGAGGACAAGAATAGTCCTTATCCGCATGAATAATTAATGATGTCACCAAAACGAATGTAAATAGAAGGACTACACTCTTCATTTTAAAGTTCCTTCGTGAAACGGATAATGGTAAAACATCCTCCATTTTTGCTATTCCAAAAAACAATCCTCTAGAATCGACAACAAACAATTCAAATCTCATAAAGAACAGTTGGAAAATACGTAAATTCATCTTCACTTCCATCTGCACTGTCGCACGAGACAAGAAGTTCAAAGTACTTCTGCCCCTTCTTTGGTCTCACTTTGCAAACCTCTCGAATCCGTTTGACAACAGGGGTGTTCTTGACTTTCTCGAGTGTGTCCTACAGTCAATACAGCTCCACTTCCCTACAGGAGATCCAAATCCCATAAAAAGCAATTTCTGCCCAAAGTTGATCATCGACACATCCACACTAAATCGCTTCTCTATCAAATCGATCAGATCACCGATCGTCTCCGCTTCTGTTCTCTTAATCACGAGCGAATCCCACTCCGACCAGTCCCTATCAAAGACGTGATACTTGACACAGGGTCCAGGCTCTGTGAAGCAGAACAAAGGAATCGAGAGATTGGCAAAGCAGCTGCGATACAACTCGATCTCTTTGAGTCCAGCAACAACTTTGTACAACTCCACACAAATCGCACCTGTCACAAATGCTGTCGTTGTTGAAATCGCAGGAATAATCTTTCCAGCAATTTTCTTGATCGTATTCCGATCCACTGTTGAGATGCCATAACTATTCGTCAATTCGACCATCAATACCCACTTTTCGGCTCGCAGATTCGCACAGGAAGCAATGAAATCAATGTGATGATTCAAGTCATCATCTTTCTCAAATTCAGCAGGTGTTAACTCCATAAGAAAGAGATCTTCCGAGATAGGAAGGTCTTCTACAAATTTCTTGATCTCTTCGGGTGTCGATACTTCCGATGGATGATAGGAAAAGGACGGGAATGTAACAGACGAAGCAACCTCCATGATGTACTTGCGATCGTACCGAACTGGAATATGGAGGGTATGTGCACGCAATATGGCTGCGGACTCTACAAACGTAGCACAGTAGTCGTTATGAGGATCAAAGATAATTGGACGAGGGAAGAGTTTGTTTCCGGACCAGAACTTGTTCCCATTCTTGTCGACGAAGTCGAGCTAATGTGGAAAGAAGAGAAGAAACATACAGGGAACTGATATGTAATATTGCGAATTTCTGTATCAAAAATCTGGTGGAAAAGTCTTCTTGCCCATCGAATACAGTCATCAAAGTCATGACAGGGAGTTTCAACCAGTAATTGATGCAACTGTCGTACAGCATCATCGTACTGATTCTTATCGACAATTGTATCTAAGTAATCAGGGTTATTTTTATAAGCAATGAGTGTCTGAATCGCTTGTGTGA
>JZRO01000525.1:176-15985 GCA_000963465.1 Blastocystis sp. subtype 9
GATCATCGGAAATGATTGTTTTGAAGATGTGAATCTATTCAGAATCGATGGATTGAATCATTTGAAGTCATTAAAGATAGGAGCCAATTCGTTCACTCATGTAAAGATAGGTAAATGGGATATTAATAAAGCAAAGAATACTAATCGATCATTTTCTATATTGAATTGTATTGAATTGAAATCAATTGAAATCGGTGAATATAGTTTTAGTGATTATGGAGGTGGATTTAAATTGAGAAATCTTCCACTCTTATCCACTCTTATTGTTGGAAGTACTGATAGTAGGTCACATAGCTTTTATTATTCTTCAATATCTATTAAAGGAAAAACATGTATTGTATTGTAATCAGTAGATCTTCCTCAGTTAGCAACTATCGAATTAGGTAATGGAGCCTTCCGTTTTTCGACGACAACAGTGATATCAAGTATTAGATATAATCAGTTGAATATATATAGATCTTCCCAATTTGAAATCTATACATCTAGGCTATTATTCACTACAAGGAATGGATGATGATTTATCTTGTTCACTGGTGATGGAAAGTAACTGAACATTCATACTGTTATTCAGACCTTCCCAAACTTGAATCTATCACGTCTCCAAGATATAGTTTTTATTATCCTCGGTCAGTAACTCTTTCAAGTATTTTGTTGATTAGGTCTTGAATAATGAATAGACATTCCTAACCTCAAGCTTGTCAACCTACCTATATCATTCAAAAATATTATAACTAAATCAGTCAATAGTAATATATAGATTTATGCTGACGAATAGATGTTACTTCCATTCTTGCTGACGTACTATGCAACACATCATAATGTTACTTTTACGAGCCTGTTTTTTTTGAATAAGTACTATCTTTCATGTATCTAGTACTAACTTTCCAAGAGTTCTGTATTAACAACTTTAGTACTCTTGACTATACACATTTACAGCTCTGTTCCTAATAAAATAGCTATTATTAGAGTATACACTCAATTGTATCAAAACAGTGTAGAACACAAAAACAGAACCAGAACCCCTTCTCCCTTCATTCTCTAATTACTTAGTAACGCATATCACCATTATCTATTCGTATACTCTTCCATCGACTTAACGATGGCAATTCCTTAAAAATGTAACACTTATATCCCACAATTACCTTTCGGCTTCCTTTTGAGTAGAAATGAAATGCGATGAGTAATAGATAAGTACAGAAAAGATAATCCTAACCCTAACTTCCCTGTTTCATTGCGAAATCACTAATAGAAAAAGACACTTCAAAATATCCATTACCTCAATATCTTTGGCATCAACTAGTACATCACAAAAATGGCTAACACTTTAACCCACGAAGAGAGTGAAGCAATTTTTAAAAAGCTACGATCAGTTCCAGCAAATAAGGTATGAGATATGGTTCACAATGGGAATAATTGAATAGGTTTGTTTTGACTGCGGTCAAAAGAATCCGACGTGGGCCTCAATTCCTTATGGAGTTTACATCTGTCTGGAATGCTCTTCAGCGCACAGAAACATGGGAGTGCACATTTCCTTCGTTAAGTTGCTTTTGGTGTTTATTTTATAATGCATCAGATCAACACAGTTGGATATTTGGAAGGAGGACCAAATCACTGCTATGAAAGTAACATCTTGCGATCTGGCCAATTTTTAGCTGGGCGGAAATGAACGTGCTACAAAGTTTTTCAAGGAACACGGTTGGTCAGCATTGCAGAATGCGAAGGTGTTATTCGCGACATGTGTTCATTCGTAGTTGCAAGACAAGTATACAAGCAAGGCTGCTCAATTGTTTGATTGTTTAGTTTGTGTGAATGTAGATACAAGCAATATCTGGCTAAGCAGGTGAAGCAGGAACTCAACCTGGACTCCACGCCAACAATAGATTCTGATGAGACTCATAAGGAAGCAGAGGAAGCAGAGGAACCAGTTGTTCCTAAATCCCCCTCCAGTCCTGTGGTTAATGTTTCGCAGTCGAGTCCAAAGTCGCGAGGTACGTTGAGTGTGGATGTGGTGTCTTCGAAGCCATCGACTCCTTCCGTATCGTCTTTGCGTGTCTCCAATCGTAGCCCTCCTTCTCCCTGACCGAGGAAAAGGCAAGTCTGTCGAGTGGTGGTGTGTCTCATCTGAAAAAGAAGCCGTTGCTGCGCAAGGGACTCGGAGGTAAGAAGCTTAGTTCCACGGCTTCTGTAGAGCCGATGGCGGTGGCGAAACCTGTGGAGCAAGTAGGTGTTGATGAGTAGGATGGAGCGTAGAGCAGCAAATACAGTGAGTCGATGGTGTTGGAGAAGGTGAGTGATGATGGGTGGCATGAGGAGTAGAAGACGGAGACTCGCTCGTCAGAAACGTCGTTGTGTTGATGTCGATTGATCGTAGGAAGAAGGATGAGTCTGGAACGGGGATGTCGGCTGCAGATCGCTTTAAGGGATTCAAGGGAATCAGCTCCGATCAGTACTTTGGAAGGGATCAAGTGAGAGACGATGGGGTGATTGATGGGTAGTTTGACGAGAAGGAAAGCCATGAAAAGTTGAAGCAGTTTGCTGGTGCTCGAAGCATTAGCAGTGCTCAGTATTACGGAGAATCGAAGGCTGCAGCAGAAACACGTTCACAGCCTTCGGTGGTGTCATCGCTTGCTAGCAGTGCTTATAGTTTAGGTGTAAGCACAGCAGAAAAATTGAAGGGTTATTTCGGCAAGTTATCTGTTTGTTTCATATATCGTTTCTCTGTGAATGGAATAACACCAGAATGAATAACATAAAGGAGGTGCAACGGCTGAATGAGAGAGAACTAGAAAACGACACTCCTTTTGATTGTTCTTGGCATCAGACCTATAAAGACTGTCCATGGATCTACTTTGGAGGTATGTCTCCTGAATTGAGCGAAGGAGATATTATCTGCATGTTTTCGCAGTATCCATTTCTTTTTGTCTTTTCTGTAGATGGGGTGAAGTAGAGGACATCAATCTGATCCGAGATCACGAAACAGGAAAGTCAAAGGGATTTGGGTTTCTGCGCTACGAAAACTGGCTGAGTTGTGTATTGGCTGTCGATAACTTTTCAGGGATGGAAGTAGTTGTTTGTTATATTTTTCATATAGTTACTTGGGCGGATTGTATGTGTTGATCATAAACGTGACTATCATCCTCCGAAACCGAAAGAGGAAAAGTCAGAAGAAAGGTATCATCATCACCATCATCATCACCATTCTCGAAGACATCGAAGTCGTAGTCGAAGCCGAGATCATTCAAGAAGATCATCTAGAAGGCACGAACTGAGTGCCGAGAATAGGCCGATTTCTCGTGTAGTCGAATCGGAGAAAGACAGTTCAGTTCAAATGTCGCTTAAAGAGATGGTGGATGACATTCCGCAAAGATTGCAAAGGATGGATGGTGGTAAAGAACAGCCTGTAAATCAGATAAACTTTTCAGAATTGAAGCAAACTCGAAGTCGAAGTTTCAGCGAAGAATCGGCTTCTCTTGAGACATCTCCCCTCCAGAGGCCTCGCAAACGTAGCTTTAGTGACGAAGAAGAACTACCTCCTACTGAGTCAAAATCTCAGCCAGATGAAGATAGGAAGCGAAAACGTAGTCGAAGTTTTAGTGATTAACTTGTTTCCTTCAAACATTTTATAGATAACTCTCAAAATTCGTATAGTCAGGAATTGAATATGGGAGATGATCCATATCGACTTTCATATCAGGATTTTCGTTCCAGAAGACAACACATTTTGCAGAAAAGTACTTGATCAACTGCTTAGCTTTGTCAATCTTTGCACTTTGCACTTTGCTCAATTCTACATATTTCCGAAGTGCATCGATCATCAAACAAGTCGAAAAACCGATAATGTTCGACACTCGGGGCTCCAATTCGCGATAGTGTTGATAAATTACACCCAAGAAATAATACTCCATCCCCTTAACCTCGCGTGTTCGAATATAATCAACAACAAGTTGTTCAGCGAAACGTAAGTAATACTAAATGACACGGTAACAAATCACACACTCTTTTTTCATAATCGGATAACGCCATGCTGTCGATTTCAGCTAATAGAAACTCCACAAACTCCTAATTATGACAACTACAAATGTTCTTCTACCAGACGCGCCTTCCACATTGAATTCACAAACTGTTCCTCCCATGTTCCAACCGGGTAGCTGCCTGTCAAGTTGTACAGTTTGAGTCCTTCCACTGCAAGATCGGCCCATGACCGATCAGGGATCGAACCTTTTCTTTTTACCTAAATGTTAACCTCCATCTGACCGAACTTCGTTGATGACTCCAACTGGGAATAGCATGAATTCGTCTGTAGGGTGGTCTTTTTCCGAAATCCACGAGGTGATGAAGATTCTTCTTCGATCGAGATTTGCGTTAAAGAATTCTCTAGACAGGAGTGCACACAGCAGACAATCTACTTCAAGTTAAATGCGTTTCCTCCTTCCCCTTTCAGCAGGCTGCCCAACTCATGATACACTGTTCCTGGCCACGAGATATTGGGATACAAAGGTATCTGGGTATTGTTGTACCACATGTATGAAGCATAGGGAAGATACACGACGTCAACATCCTCTCGCTCGTGCAAGCACTGCTGCAGATACATTACAGAGTTCTGTTGGCAGTCTCCAAACACCAGATAGATCGAGTCTTGTGGAATTACATCCAACTGAGAATGACCCAACTGCAACAGCGTTTCATTATCACGAGTTAGCGGAACAACCTTCGGATATGTCAGAAGCAACTGGATTGCGACACACAACACACCTCCGATACATAAAATCCCCCGAAATTGTGGAAACAGATGAGTAATTTTAGTGAAGCCAATTCCCATAAAGACCGCCACAACAATAAACCCCTGCATCCAAAATCTCATTTGCACATTAACAAAAAGAGGATCTGCGGAGATGGGTAAATTGGCCAAGTAATGAAAGATCACGATGTACAAAGTGTACATCAGAGACAATAGCCAAAACACGTACCGACGATCAAACACCTCCTTCTCCTCCTTTCGCTGACTCTGCGAGCCTGCTG
Source organism: Blastocystis sp. subtype 9 (assembly GCA_000963465.1). NCBI lineage: Eukaryota > Bigyra > Opalinata > Blastocystidae > Blastocystis > Blastocystis sp. subtype 9. Next base: position 5,196 of record JZRO01000525.1, read on the forward strand.
CGAAGCACTCCGACATTCCGACAAGCGACAACACAAGCCCAACTCCGAGGAAATCCTGCTTCGTCAGTCAATAGGATTGCTACCTTCCACGCCCCAGCGAAGTAAACAGATAAACCTGAAACGAACATCTCCCCGGTCTTCCGAGAATCATCCCCAGCAAACAGACGGAACGTACCGTATTCCAAACGAAGAAGATGACTCAGCAACCCTAATATAAGAAGAGAGAAGAAGTGTTACCAGAGAAAGTGCGAGCGTCCCCCCAACTTGCTTTCTTCGGGAAATAAGATGTAATAACAAGGTAAGAATAGGGAAGCAAGCCAAAAATGAACAAAAAAGCCAACTGGAAGAAGCGATTCACATTGAGCTGATGGGTCTTTTTCAAAATGTAAAGCACGGACATGATGATCGGAAAGAGGTAAAAAACGATCGTATGCTGGTTGCAGAGTGACAAACCTGCGAGAAAAGCACCCCAACGAGCAACTTGGAACACTATTCGAACACAAAAACAAAGAAATACAATTGGAAACGTCTTCCTGCCAATACAGGTAAAAGAACCGTACAGTGAGGAAGAGAATAGTGCAAACAAATAAGTTGTTGAGTGTAAATACCTCGAACTGAACTGACTGAATCCAGAATGTTTCGCCAAAGGAAAGAAGGACTAAATAGGAGAGCACAGAACAATCTACGAGTCGAGATAATTGCGCTCCACTCATCGCCATTTGTTAAATAGTAGATTGTTGCCGATAGGAAAAAAGCAGCAGCTGAAGCAAATATAGTGCTGAGGATATTCAGCACCAGCGCAGGATTACCTGTCCAAGAAAAACATTTCCAAAATATATGACCAACAACCGTTAACAGCGGATATCCTAGATTTCTCAGAACTACCAAACTCTACCTGGAGAATGAATGATTCCCAACTGAACTGTGTTTGTCACAACCTCACCATTGTCACCACCGACGATCGTGGGATTGACGGTAAAGAAATAGATAATCTGTACCAAAATTGCACATATAGTGGACTAGAATAAATACCAATAAGAGAAACAACACTTCGGAGGAAGCTGCCCTTAATCTCCCAATCACTTCGTTTAGCAAGGTATATTCTCTTTGAATGTACCGTGCCAGTTGTTTTATGGCTATTGCCCATTTTGGATACTCCTATTCTATACTCTAATGTGTTTTCTGTGTGATAGGGAATGCAGTATTTTTATATTATTCAGTTTGCTTATGTGTTAGATAAGGGACATATGTATGTGTCTTGAAGGCTTTGAAGAAAGTAGAGTATGTACTGCGAGGATCCTATTCACAAAATTCCCTAAACCATTTGTTTTTGGAGGGAAAAACCCTATTCATTCTAGAGAATTTCTTTTTTCTATTTGTATCGATTTGGTTCAGATATGAAGGCAAAAGGGAATTCTAATAGAGTATGTGTCTATCTGCAAAGTATTTATCATTTAGACTCCAGAAAGCTCTTCTGGATTCAGTTGTTCTTCAGATGCAGATGAACTCATTAGTCTAGAAAGCAGGTACAAAAGATTATATGAATTCCTAACCAGTAGTGATAATGAAAGTGACGAGACTACAAATGAAAAGGAAAAGGGAAATGATGATTTTCGTTGTGTTTATTTATTTACCTCATTTTCTAGTACTGGAGGATAGTATACAATATATAGGAGATTCGCGCTACCCTTTACGTGTATATGAATGGTTATTTGATAAGTCATTCTAGAAACGGAGTAAGCACGTTGTCGGGTTTACCTATAATGACAACTCTAAGAAGAAGAAGAAGAAAGAAAAGAGTAAAAGGGAAAGCCGTTCTCCTCCCCCAAAGTATACGGATGATTCTGAATCTGATTTGGATGACAGTGTCATGTTTGGGGGATCAAGCTACGACTCGGATAGTAGTTCTCCAGTAGTTTTGCTTTCTTGTTATCATGTAGTCGACTTCTTCGAGTACTCAGTCAAAACAGCCGCATTCGTCAAGTGTAGTAGTTTATTTCGTGTGATCACCAGAGTCTCCATGATGCTTCAGGTCCTGGATCGGATGCTTCATCACTCACTTCATCCAATCGTTATTCCATGCGTCACAACCGGCCAGTACTGATAACTTGTGTGATTTACGTTAGAAGTATCATCCCTTCGAGTTTTCTCGTCCTCCAAATCGCCATCCAACGTCCCGAACAACTCGCAAACGAAGTAGAATTCTTTCAGTGAGTGATACTCAGATCGTCGTCATCGCCACAGTGACAGTAGCAGTGACACTTCATCAGTGTCATCCTCGTCTTCGGAAGAATCTTCTTTCGCTCATGCAGAGAAGCGTCGTCGAAAGGAACTGATCGACATGATTCAGCCCTTGAATGCCGAGTCATCAAAGCATGACTTGTTGAAAGCGGATGCCACTCCTGTGAGTGTGGATAAGTCAATTTCGTGGGATTCGATTGGTGGATTGAAAGATCATGTCCTCGCTCTGAAAGAGATGATAGTGCTTCCTCTTCTATATCCAGAAGTCTTCCAGCAACTGAATGTCACTCCTCCTCGAGGAGTATTGTTCGTCGGACCACCAGGAACGGGAAAAACGTTGGTTGCGCGAGCTTTGTGCAACAGTTGCTCAATTGTACGCGTGTTAGTGAATCGTGATTGATAGGGAGGCAAACGCATTTCGTTCTTTATGAGAAAGGGAGCAGATTGCTTGAGCAAGTGGGTGGGAGAAGCGGAGCGCCAATTACGTTTGCTTTTTGAGCAGGCACGAGTGTACCAGCCGTCTATCATTTTTTTCGATGAAATCGATGGACTGACTCCTGTTCGCTCTTCGAAGCAAGATCAAATCCACTCATCGATTGTATCAACACTTCTTGCACTGATGGATGGACTGGATTCACGAGGTCAAGTGGTTGTTATTGGTGCCACAAACCGAGTGGATGCAATCGACCCAGCTCTTCGCCGACCGGGTCGATTTGATCGTGAGATGGTATTTGATTTGCCCAATCTGGAATCGCGGTGTGAGATCTTGAAAATTCACACAAAGTCATGGAAGCCTGCACTGAGTGACTCGATAATTCATCAATTGGCCGAGCAGACATCTAGTTATGCAGGTGCTGATCTAAAGGCTCTATGTACTGAGGCAGCATTGTGTGCTCTTCACCGAAAGTATCCGCAGATTTACGAGAGTTCTTTAAAACTGAAAATTGATGTGGATTCGATCAAAGTAGAGATGGATGACTTTGTGATGGCAATGCAACGAATAACTCCTTGTTCCCAGCGGTCGAATCCTCATCATGCGCAACCTTTACCATTCTATTTGCAGCCTCTTCTGGATAGCACATTTACCCAATTGCGCCACCGAGCAGAGGAAATTTTCCCTTATCTCTCTTCCACCAGAGAACAGCTGACGTTAGTGTCAACTCAGCCACTTTGCTTCTCCCCTCGTTTCCTACTTTATGGCGCCTCTTCTCTGCTTGTCGATTCGCTTTCTTCGGCACTTCTCCACTCACTGGACAACTGTCATATTACACAATTCGACGTGTTGAATGCTTCACGTGATTCATCTATCACTGATACGTTGATCCAGTCAATCAACGAAGCGTACCAAAATGCGCCATCTATCCTCTATCTCCCTCATATTTCTGACTGGTTAGAAGTATGTCCAGAAGTCCTTCCTCTTCTCGCCAAAGGCTTGAATAGTTTGTTGCCTACATGTCCGGTCTTTGTATTTGTAACAGTGATTGGTACCTCAGCAGATCTGGACCTGCTGAAACCCTCTTTTTCTTTCAACTCAATGGAGCTTTTTCCTTTAGAGGAGGAGTCTTTTGATCGGAAAGTCCTATTTTCTACCCTTGTGCCACTTTTGAGTCGGACAGTTCCAATTCCTTCTGCACCTGCACCCCTCCCAGTATTAGAGGTGGAAGAAGAAGCTACACACCCCATATTGACTGACGAAGAGTTGGCTGTGCTGAAAGAAAAAGAAGAGCATTATCTTCGTGAATTGCGAATATTCTTTCGTGAAGTATTATACGAGTTGTCCCGTAATCCTCGCTATCGCTGTTTTGTGGAGCCCGTGAAGGAAGAAGATGTTCCTGACTATTATGATATCATTACGGATCCAAAGTGTTTAAATGACATGTTTGATACGCTGGATAAGAAGGAGTATACTTCTTTGGAACGGTTTATGAAAGATATTTTGTTGATCCAGGCAAATGCAAAAGAATACAATCCTAACACTACTTCTGGAAGAAAGATTGTGCGAGCTGCTGCAGCCATGGTCGACGAAGTGGAGTCAATGGTTCATCGGTTCAAGAAGAAGCTGGGCTACAATCTTTTTAAGAAATGCGAGGAGATCCTGGCTCGAAGAAAGGAGATGAAGAATGTAAAACCCAAGCCAGTTGTCTCTCCTACAAAAGGACGAAAAGTAAAAAGGGAAGAAGTACAGGAGATTGAACCAACTCATGTAAGTGAGGCAGATAAAAAACTAGCTGAATCTTTTGTAAAGAAATTTAGTAAAAGGTGGAAGGGATGCGCTATGGACGAATGTATCAGGGCATATGAGAAGGTGGTCCAGATTTGCATGAAGCAAGATTCTTCACACGCTTCTGTTAGTGATAAGATCAAAGTACCTCTGTCTAAAGTGAAATTACATATAGGAAATTGAACAAACATTCAAGTAAAGTAGTTTTATAGAGGGGATTCTTTTGGTTTTGTTGCATACAATTGTTCAGATACATCCTTACTGGATGATAATAACTTTGATAATACATCATCACCTCCCAATTGCAAAACACCCTTCTTTAGCACTTCATTCTCAACATAGTACTGTTGCAGGCAGAGTAAGACTCGCTTTAATTCAGTACTTAATGTAGCATCTTCTCCTTGGAGCTTCAGCAAATCAGCTCGCGCATCACTCAGCTCAACCTCCAGTTGAGTAGTTTCGTTCCTACTTGCCTCCAACTCCTGTTTATATAAGGCAGCTTCCTTTGATAAACCTAGAAGTCACTCCATCGACTCAAACGAACGTTCTTCAGTTACTTTAGCAGTTTGTAGCTGTGAATCGATGGACGCTATACTTTCTTCATATTTTGTCTTCTCTACATTTCATTTCAGTTCAATCACATACCTTCCTCTCTTTCTCTCTCCAGTTTTTGAAGTATTTCTCTATTGGTTTCTAGTTCCTTCTTCATTGCTTCCAATTCATCACTATTTACCGACTTCTGATTCTGTCGTAATTGCCTGTTTTCACTTTGTAAACTTCCAATCAATAGTTCTAATTCACTAATTTGTTCTGCCGAATCTCCTTGCAATGTGGGTTTCTCTTTCCACATTGTTTCGATTTCTTCTTTTTGTTTGATTGTCTCATTCAAAGTTGTTTCTAGCTTATCTTTCTCAAAAGTCAGTTCATCGATTCGTTGCTGTAATTCGCTCATTTTCTTTTCACGCTCTTCTGCTACTTTTGCCCAATTTACCATCTCTTTCTACTATTAAATCGATAAATCGATTCTACATTTCCTCCTGCAGATATCTGTATTTTCAGCTGCTTAATTTCTAGATCTTGCGAGCGGATCACATTCTTAAACTCTTTCAATACGTCGCTGTCCTCTCCTGCTGGAATTTGGAGGTAATAATCGACCACATGTTGTCGAAATGTATAGAATTCGCTATTACATTCGTCAAGGAATTCAGTAGAATTTCTATGCTCAATCATATGCTCAGTGCATACATCAAACAACTCGCAGGAACTGAATCCTCAGATGTTTCTCCAGTTTCAGGCCACGTTTGGGAAGTCAAAATCAATGCGAACGAAGTCAATACTCCTAGTCCTGTAATCCGCTGTAATAAACCAAGAAAGTCTAATGTTTCGTCCTTGTTATGGTTACATAGACTCATTAACAAGATGCACAAAACACCCACTTTCCAGCCATCTTCTATAAATAACTATAGATATTTGGTCTCACTTTCAATCTCCTGTGCCTGTGTGTGGGTCAATTCCATTAGAGAGACAATAAATGGGACGTTTTGAACAATCTGACTTACAATCTCACTATGTAAATCAATCACCAATAAGAGTAGGTGAAGAATTCGACACTACTATTACAATACAAAATGGATCAATACGAGAACAGCTGTATGGATTTCACTGAAGTGATTAGCTATACAGTCCAACAAAAAAGGCACTGATTTTTGTCCGTTGATAGAAATCGCTTCAAAGAAAGAAGGATCTTGCTAAATGTAATCTCCAACAATGATTTCTCACCTTACAGCAAGTAAGATAAATGTCAGAAGACCTGAGAAAATTCTGACTTACACCATTTTCAGAATTTTCTATAAAAATGGCCTTGGCAAAAATCTGGAGCAAATACTTTCCTGAAGAGTTTGCATCATTGACCACAGCATCACATACCAAAACATTTGCCGAAACCATCTCTAACAGCAAACTCTCGTTAGCTGAATTGTTCCGATAAATGAAATAGGTCTGTAACAAATAGCTCAACAAGGAAATCTGATTCCCTGCATCCACTACATCGATCTTTTGCAGAGGTTCAACAGAATGGATCACTACTTGTCAGAGAAACGAAATGAAGACACATCGAATGCTCCGTAGAAACACAGATTTACACCGCTTGGCAAAATCACCCAAGATTTCCGTCAATTTCAAGTTTGATGGTTTTTTCTGAGAGTTTATTTCGATAAACACGTCGAATAAAATACAACTCAATAAATGGAATTCCCAGTTATGAGTCTACTCATAAGATACTGTAAAGGATTACTTTACTCACTAGAGTCACATTATTCTTGATAACCATAACACTTGTACTATCAGAGACTTGCGATCCATCGATCATTGCCAGATCTGTCAATTCTTCTACTATCTACAATGAAACTCTCGACAAATCACAACAAGAATAGAGTAACGAATAATGTCTAGTTGGATCTGGAAGGGAGTATCATTCGCCACTGTTTCGTGTTTGTCCAGAATTGTGGAATATATAGAAAAGTCAATAATTCTGAATTCCTTTGGTTGAATGAATAGCAGTGAATTGATGCAAATATTTGAAATGACTGTGTCTATATAGGACACTAAATAGTAAAAACAAAAAAGAAACACGTTGCGAGAGGAGCTTCATTGTTACAAGATTCTTATGCATAATAAAATAAACCATCTTTAGGCAGTCGCGTTTTACAACCCCTGACTCCGACGAGATGATATGAAATAGCATATCAAAACCATCCTAAAGAAAAGAGAGTCATTTGATGTACCTGAAAAGCGATGAAATTTGCAATATCTGGATACTGCTCAACTAGAAGAAGTAACACAAGAAGAAGATCATTTCGAATCTCCTCTCGATTTCCATTGAGGCAGTCCACAAGCTGTTGAAGTGCATACGGATTTTGGCTAATGCAATCACCAACTAAAGTCTAGAGAATGATTCAGGAAGCGAAACTGAACCCGATTCACTTTTAAAGAGCATTTCAAAATATCAATTACAACCAGACATGAATACATGTCATCAGTACTGAATTGTGCAAAGAGTATCTGTATTGTATCCGAATTTTTAAAAAGACACTCCACATTCTTTGCAACAATTTCTTCATTTCCCTTGTAATAAGAATCTTTGACAAGAATGGAAAGAACATCCAATAAGTTTTGAACAAGTTCCGAATCTTGAGAATACTCACCAATGTAAGAAATAACTATTGGTAAACAGAGTTCTGCTCCAGATAACGGATCTTCCCGAACTGCGCTCTATGAATGACCAAACTATACTTCGCACTTACAACTAATTCTTTTGATGCATTGCGTTTGTCTGCTAGATATGTCGATGCTTCTATTTCGGAAATCAATGTTTGGATGTCTCTATCCCCTTCAGAATCAGAAGATTCCTTCTTTTTCCATTTTAGAAACGACATTTTAAGATAGAAGTCAATTTTCACAAATTTCGCATGTGCAAAATCATGCTTCTCAACAAACAAACCATATACGACTTAAAATACTACAAATTTCTTTTATTGATCCAGTTAAATTATCTTCCATATCATGTTCTTTTGATTCCAAATATGGCTTAAGTTTTACCAACATACCTTTTGCAAGCTTGCGTTGTGACTTTAGTCCTTCATTCGTTCGACGATACATAAACAGTACGTCCAACATCATATCAACACGCTTTTCCAAATTTGAATTCAAGTTATTACAGAGCTATTTATTATTTAGGAATTCCAGAAATCTTACCAAATTTGCAATTGATAGCAACTCTGCATCAGTAAATGAATCATTCAACCATTCTGGGCGATATAACTCAACTACTGTACTTGTCAACTCTTCATCATTCAACGAAACCATCTACAGATAATTCCCTGATGATATATGTACATAATCCAGGACTTCTTTTGTTCTCTTTTCCTGAATCAAAAACGAAAGTTTTTCCTTCAATAAACGAATTGCAACTTTCTTAGCACTGTCTTTGACATCACTCATATATCCCAGAAGACCCTCGATCTCTGGAATGAGTGAATGAAGTGGATGATTTGGAAGCAAAGAACAAAGAAGATTAAATACATTCTCAATAGTTGGAACAACACTATTAAAGACTACTTCTCCTACTTTGTTATAAGTAGTACCTGGTAAATCAGTGAAACTTCCATCAATCCACTCATCAGTTAGACGATTCATCTTAGTAGCAATAGAAAGTTGGAACGAATCGATACAAGATTCCATTGACTGTTCTGTAGGAGCATCACCAAAAAGAGTAGATAGTTGCACCTCACCAATTTCATAGTTAGGAGGTTCGCTTCTAGGGGTAGTACTTACAGAGTGGAATATATCATTCAAATCAACAGGACTTTCATACCACCCGTTTTCCTGCTTCTGCAACTTCTCTGATTTTTCTGATTCTTTCACCACTTTCATTGGGAACACTTCATTCTTAGAAAACTGCTCTGGAAGCTTCTCTTGAGTTCTGTCATACTGTAGAAGGGATGAGAAGGAAGGTTGTACATACTTAATCATGGGGATCGAATACTTATTTTTCGAAGGTATGAAAGGAGGATCAGCTTCAATCCCTTCGAGTAAATCTCCTGATTCTGAAGATAGAACTTCCATGCCATTATCTGTCGAAATCTGTAGCAAGTCCAATAACGATTCTTCTCCTTCCGAATTACTCGATGAAATGTCTTCATCGCGATCCAACACGGAACTTGACTCAGACTGAAACTCCTCAAAACCGTCAATATCAGAATATCCAGTAAACTGAGAGACTTGAGGGATCATTGAATCATTGAACAGACTTTCATCTCGGGGATAAATTATATCTTGAGGATCAATTTCTACCACCTTTGGAGAATAGTCTTGAATTATGGAATTGATAGAATCGGTAGTTATTACGGATTCATAGAGTCTAGGAGGTTTAACACAATGGATAGCTACAAATAATAACAATTCAAAAGTAAAGACAAAAGTAATTATCATATCGATGAACAATCAGCTGATCAAATGTTTGATTACTTGAAAAGAGGATGCCACGAAGATGTTCTTCAAAGGACAAAAAAAGGAATGAATCTTGGCCAGGATTCCAAAGAAATACATTTTGAGTGTCAGCAAAACTTATCCGATGATAAGAAACACTCGAATTCACATGAATTGTAAAAGTAGAGACTGTGCTGCGAGAGAGCAAAATACGAAGAATTTGGTAGGTTATACTCTGGTCGTCTCTTGTTCCCTCCATCAACAAAAAGAGTGTGTTATCGTCTACAAAAGAAGCATCAAGAATAGAAGAGTAGTTTGAAGAAAGAATGCAAGAATCTTCACAGTACACCTGAATATCATTTCTAGAGACAACACTTACGCCCTTCTCTGTTACCATAGTAGAACGAGTCGGAGTTACCAGAAGAGAAAGAAGTGATCCCTGATTTGGTTCTAAGTGTATTATTTGTACCCCCTCCACTTTCTTCAACTGAGAAAGAGCTACCGACACAATGTCGTTTCCTTGATCTATTGGTACCAAAATATAATAAGAGGGGAAAACTAGGATAAAAACATCTGGTTTCATATAAGAAAAGAGAACAGAGTCAGGAGACTCTTCTTCGCAATTAATAGTATATAATGGAATTAACTAGTAGTTATCTACAGAGAAAAATCATACCAAATCACTCTTTTCACAAATCCATAGAACCATTACATAATTCCTATATTTTATAGAAACATAATGTTCAGATAAGAATAATCCATCAATAATAGCTTTAGATTTATATATATGGCACAAAGAAGGAGATTTTACAATTAAACTATCTCCATTCTTTACACATGCAATAATGTCATGACACTGAGCATAGAAATTATACGAACTATTCCCCTTCAACTGTTCAACAGCAGTCTTAAACTGAAGCTCGATTTCAGAGGAAGGACTGAATTCTCCCTTTTGAATAACTTTCAATCCCATTATTATTAGAGCTTAAAGTGGAAAGGATGATAATCGTGAGGTATTCTTGGAATTCCAATTTCACGACTGCTCTATCCATATTCATTTCTGTGTTTCATGATTTTCAATTCATTGTTGTGCATTACAAGTGACATGTGTGAAATTTAATATATATTCGTTCTCTTTCACAAAAAGCTGATGTGTATTACCTTTGTATTTATTGGTTATGACAGTGTTAGAAAGCGTAAACTATGTTACTGACATCAAAGTAGTTGAACGATCACATCGATTCTTTACAGATAATACTGTTTCACTTGTTACACAGTAATAGTACTCATTTACAAAACTACATACGACGGTGCAAAGGTTCCTTTGAATCCTAAGGCGAAC
>JZRO01000526.1:0-11777 GCA_000963465.1 Blastocystis sp. subtype 9
CAGCAGATCTACTTCTAAGTGGAGTCCATTACCAGTTTCGACTGGGAGCTGTTAATACTCATGCAACTGTTTGTTAACAAAGAGTTTTTATCCTTTTTCTATGTCCTTTGAAAGTAGCTTCGTGTTTTCTTCTTGCGATTTTGCTATTGAATTGATATGCATTCTTTCCAGGGCGTAGGTGAACGAGCCTCCAACAACTAGGAGAACTCCACAGATCCCCTTTATTGTAAGCGGTGTGCGATAGATCGCAGCTCCCATAAAAGTTTGGATGCAGTTTTTCATCACTCCCGAAATGTTGTGAGAAAGACTGCTGGTGTATTTGATTTGCAGCTGTGTGGCAACTCCCACGAACAGTCCGACAATGCCTGCAAGCGCTGTCCAAAAGAAGAATGAGCAGGTCAGTTCCTTGCGCCAGGTCCACAGCACCGACCCCTCTCCCATTATGGTACAGATCAACAGAAGAATTACGCAGCTGTTGAGGTTGTTGTAGAACGTCAGTTCCCAGCTGCTCTTCACGACGTCCTTCAGGTAGCGCTGGAGAAAGATCGTGTAGAACGAGCCTATGAAGCTTGCGCCCAGACCAAAAATGGTTCCTCGGAGAGAAAAATTGATTTCTCCCTCGATACCAGCGATGTAGCTACATATTTCATAAAGAACAAACACTACCCGATGACAACTATGAAACACGAGACAATAGTTTGAACTGTGGTGTTTTCTCCAAAAAGAAAATAACTAGGGGTCACACAACATGAAAGAAGCAACTTTATAAATGGAATCATGGGAATTCCGAGAGAACGTGAAATTTGATAAAATGATACTTCAACATACTTCAGACATAGGTTACTCATTGTAACCGTCATGCAAAAAAGGACCGAAAGTGGAAACACTTTCTTGGCTACAGTGAAAGAAAACCTATGATAAAGCAGCCCTACAGCAACTACGAGATCTTTGGAAATGAGCTAAATATATTGATAACTGAGTTAAGCGCAGAAAACACATACAAGGCAATAGTTGGTGCAACAAACTGCAATAAAGTGAGGAAATAAGGCGCGGAGAATGATGTAGTTAAGTGGCTATATACAAACCTACATTGCATCCATTCTTCATCCATACTTGTTTATAAATATAGCAGACCATGACACAACCCAGTAGAGGCCTATCACACCAATTACGCGAAAAGATGAAATAGAAAACATTCGAGAAATGAAGAAATGAATATCCATGTGAAACAGAGAATCGAGTAATATCCATAGGGGACATATTTTTACAAACAAACATTATAAATAGAGTTCAATTATGACCATCTACAATACTTGAGATGCTCTGCTCATATACACGATAGTTGTGATGAATAGTTACATAGGGAGATAATCGCATGACATTGGGGAACTGTTCTTCAGAAGGAAAGAACATGACTCCAGGAGCCTTTGGGATACGATGGGAGGTCAGAAAGGTGGCAACCGTTTTGAGAGACTATATAATATTCCAAACAAACACACACTTTCGTCAACTCGCTCTTGGTCTCTTCGTACTGCTGATAATACTTCCCATTTCCTATATAAGGGTGGAAGAGGTAGATCGATCCAGGCAGCACGAAGTTTCCATAGACAGGCGTTTCGTCGTCCTTACTTTTCAGCCTCATCTCAAAATTCTTGGCATTCTTCAAAAAGGACCGAAACTCTTCACCAAATATCGATTTTGTTCGGACGTGATAAAACTCGTCTTCTTCGTCTTTGTCATCACAGTTATGAGAGACATGTCGCAGCGATCTCCGAAACTTCTCTTGATCCTTGGACACATTTCCGATAAATGGCTTCGGTTCCTCCACTTTGACACACTGTTCGATCTATGCTGAAACATTCAAACAATCAAAACTTCGTGCAATGCCCCGTACACACATTCCACGTTCAGTCGAGGCACGATGTCGTCTTCGTTGACAATCGAGTACACATATCCGACTCCTTTCTCCTTCACCTCCTTCGATAAAGCAGGTGGCGGAGCAAACGCAAAGCATCGCAAAAACGTATTCTTGGTTGTCAAACTTTCAAACTGAGCAAATGTGCGGTGATTATGCCAGTAAATCGCAGTCAGAGCAGCAATGCTCGCGCCTAACGAGTGTCCAACGACGTTTAATGTGTAGCTAGGAAAGTTTGTAAGCGCATCTTCGATTGTGCTGTGAATCACGTTATCCGTGGCAATCCATTGGGCTATCAACCCTATTCCCTACTGTTTATCAAGCAAAGAGAGCGAACCTCGTGAACAGAACCCTCTTCCCATTTCATGCCATTTCCGTAAATATCGATAAGAATGTCGTTTAAGTTCTGCGTCCCACGGATTAGAACGACAATACTCTCACTCGAAGGATCTCGGAGAATGAATAGAGGTGGCGAGTGAAACTTCATTCCATTTTCGGTCGTCAGCGAATCGCCCTCAAAACAGCAGTAGAGAAGATCCTCTATCGAGAGCCCCGAGTGATCCAGCAAGAATTCTACATAAGCTTCGTCGCCCAGCTGAATCTCAAAAACCGAGGCATCTTCGTTGTAACACAAAAGGGACTCATTTTCTGAGGAACCTGCTTTCATGTTGAACTTTTTCCCGTAGGCGCCGACAATCATCCTGCTGAAATGCTTAATCTCGTGGACGATCGTGGAGTCTAAATCAACCAATTCTCCATTGTATTGAATCGGTTTCTATAATTGCAGTACTACAGAATAGTCTACCTGGCGACGTGAAGCCTCTAAGATTCCATTGATCAACTCTGGAAAGGAAAGATTCATAATACTTCGAAAGTGGGGTAAAAGCAATGTAGCAATGGTGTTAAGCATACTATGCATAACAAAAGTGAGGTAAACCAACTTTCGAAGATCAGCCATGAAAGATCCTTCGTAAAACATTGTGTTATCTTCAATAATATCCGTAAAGTCCGTGTCAAAATACTTGTCGACTTGACGGATAATACTAAACACATACTTCAATGAACAGTAAGAGAAAAAGAATGAAAGCACCCAACTGCGAAGTCCAGCCCATTTTCTACACGATTCAAGTCCAGACTCAATAGAATACAGGAATAGAGCAATTACGGTAACGACAAGGTAAAAATTAAGATAACGGAAATAGGATGATGTGTAGCGTCTATTAATCTCTTTGAGATCCTTCACATGGAAAAAACGAACCATTTTTAACAAACACGCCAAGGAACAACATAAAGATTTAAACAATAGTCTTTAAAAGGATCGAGAACCCCTTTATCAACATCTAAGATTCAGTTGATCTCCTATGCAAAACCCCTCGCAATCACATTTCTCATGTCTTTAAATGGAATCTCCTGGTCGTCCTGGGACTGGACATCGATCTTGTGCAAGCTCAGCAGATCTAGCATGGAGACCACGAAAGACACTCACTGGTAAAAATGATGGTTTTGACCATGTAAGCGCTGCTCAGCTGAAAGCTGATCGTCTCCAGAGAAGGGAGGTCTAGTGGCAAGTCGTCACTGAACCTACTTGCAAAGTGCATCGTTACTACATTGAAAAATGACCTCGGACCAAAGGTCACGACGCGCAGCTTCTCCAGGTTCGCCAGATAAAAGAGAGGCGTGTGGAGAAAGGTGGTGTCGCCGAAGCGAAGAGACTCAATCTTCGAGAGATCTGCAGGTGAGTCGACACATCGGCAGAGACTGGCGATTGGCTGGAGATCGCAGTGAGAAAAGGCCTGCGTATCGCAAGAGAAGTCCACCAACGATGGAAACACTGATGGTGAACAGGGACTCAGTCGTACATCGCAGAGATAACCGAGAAGCGCGTCGAAAGGAATTCTCTCCGCACTTGATTGTATTCAGCTTCGGCAGTTCTTGTCATGAAGTGCAATTAAAACACACCTTTGAATCGCAAATCACCGTTCTCGAAACATCCATTCTCCACTTCGAGCATCACGAGAGATGGAAGGTCTAGTGGTGACGAACCAAGAGGGAAAACTGTCCAAACTGAGGAACTTTGAGGTGGAAAAGGAGCGATTTCCGAAGTAGATCACAGAAAGGTTGGCAAGATTACAGATATGAAGCGAAAAGATGGAAAAACAGGAGAAACTTCCAAAATGGATAGAAAACAATGAAGGGAGAGCTTTATGAAAATGGTATGAGAACAATACAGTTAAGAACGAGTGACTTGTTCTTGTACTTGCAGTCCAGAGTGGATGTGAGAAGTGTTTCTTCATCCGCATCCCTTAAATCCAAATTCGAAATATCGTTAAAAGCATAGTCACCAAGCGAAAGTGTGGTGAGTTTGGGAAGATCTGAGATACGAAGTGTGTCGAGATTGACGAGCGAATACTTACCGATCTCAATCTTGCTTAGCAGTGGACAGTCCACGATATAAAAGATTGAGAGAAAATTCAAGGCATTGTCCCCGATATGTAGCGAGTGGATCTGCAGATCTTAATGTAACGAAATCCGACAAGTATAACTTGACAATGAAACGTAGCGCAAATTGGGGAAGAAAGGAAAGAGAAGAAGGAAGCTGTGCAGCACGAAGTCCATATCCTCACAAGGCTCAAACACCGAGTTTATATTCATTTCCTCAATCAAATTGAACTTGTGGTTCATGAAGAGCTCGCCTCCTGACGACTGCAGAATAAGCTTCAGTTCCTTGATATTCACGTCGTTGATGTCTATGCTTCAAGTGAGTCCATTTCACTACTCAGCTGAGACTGCTTAAAGAAGATATAATCATTGCGAGTTGTGATATAGCGATACACTTGAGTTGTGTCCGCTATTTGGGAAGAGTACTGCAACTCACAGTCAATCATCTTGTTGTTATCCCATCTCCCCATGTAAAATAGATCGTCGTTGAAGTAGAATCGGCCGCTTCCCTGTTTGTTGTTGCACTCCCAGTACCCATTGTAATGACTCCCATTATCATAAAAGAACTCGCCGTATCCATTCTTCTCGCCATTCTTAAAGTTCCCACGATAGTAGGAGCCATCGCTATTGAAAGAATAACCGATTCCCGAAATCGACGTTAAGTCGGAAAACCATCCGAAATAGCAGTAGTGTTCATCACGCACGATCGAAAAAAACTGGGTGATGTCTCCGCCCGCCTGTCCCTTCATTGAGAACACGATGATGCGTTCATCAGACAAGGCGGCCAAGCGAGGTATCATCATTCCCTCCGTGAAAAGGAGCTTTGCCTTAGCGTCATCGATCGGGCTCTGAGGCGCCGATTCAATCGAGGTGTCGTGCATGCTAGAGGAATCGCTGTTGGAATGGGAGGACGTCAGAGACGCAGAGTCGTCGATGAAGCAGGAATCGAGGCTGAGCGGAGCAGAGTTCGAGAGAGGCGCAGCGTCGGTCTTGCCGTCTTCTTCCACGTTACGAAACCCAGGAGCCTGCTGGAGCTCTTGCAGCAAGCGATCCCCAAACGTGGAGTTCCCCTCCTCGGGAGAAATGATGCAGCGAAGAACCTCGATCACGTCGTGAAATCGGCACTTGGAAGCAGACAGCTTCCTCGGAACGCTCCACAGACACTGAGAGAAACACTACGACAGAACAGCACCGAACAGCTACGCTGGGGTCGATGTTGTCAATTATGAAATAGAGCAGGAGACAGTCGCGGATAGGAAAGTGATTTACGATGTTCATCAGAAGGACGAAATTCCTCATCAACTATTTTGAATTCATAGACAGAATCCTACGTCCGACAAAAAGCAATACATCTTGTTGTTACGAATCGTTTCCTATAGTGTTAACCATAATTCAGGCCTCAACATTCGGCGACATGATCACTAGGTTGTTTAAAATAATATCAAGATTCTATTCTGAGAAAATCACAACATGATTACCTCATCGTTTATCAGACTCCCCCGTTCTGCGTTACACACTGGGCATACAGTAGACTACAACTCAGCAAAGATATACATAGGAACAGTCATTTTGAGATAGCACCTGTAGCAGCAGCGGTGCGAACACCCCTCACAGGAATATACGTTACTCGTACTCTTTCGGCAGCAATCTAGAATGTGAATCGGAAAAGAGTATCGAGAATACCGCAGACATTTCGTTTTACTCCATAGTACTCTGTGTATCGCTTCAACACAGCTCTGCAGAACTCTCGTTTGTACAAGTGCATTTCAAACAAACAAGATTATTTCCACTTGATCTTATCTCGGTTGATGAAAAGTGCCGAAAACACAACTACGATTCACACAACGCATTCGCACACACTCGCACTCAATAACGTTACGCCCATGACATTTTTAAATATCCTTCGTTTTCTCTGTTCCTGCGTCTCCGGAGTACACGAAGCACTATCGTGAACACAATTTCATACATCTACGGGTTCAAAGAGTATTCGAAGAGAGTTTCCTGCATGTGCTTCACCTCATCTTCCGTCATCTTTCCCACGATCATCGGATACAGCAGCGAGTATTCCTCACAATATCGGGTCACCACAGAGTGCAGATGAGTCACAGAAAAGGACTATGTCATAAGTTTTTCCTCGATGTACTGTGTCCAGCCTGTCTGCGTTGATACCCACAAAAAACAAGGGACGACCGCTCGGCTTCGCTGCTGAGCACTCCAGGAAGGTTGCTTCGTCTGTCACGTCAAACACTCGCACTACTGGTGACATCAACTCACTGCAGCTACACAAGAGATCGCACGAATCTGCTGCCTCAGAAAAACATAACATACGATAGTCATTCTCCTTCTCCAAAATAGCAACTGACAGAGACAAGGGAGACAATATCCGTATAGTCTCCAGTTCGCTCACCAACGATTCATACAGTTTCCCCTCTCCCGCGCAGTACCCAACACGACGGTCCTTTTGTCCCAATTGTTTCCAATGGACCATATAGTTCGCCTGGCCCCAGTACCCCAGCAGCAAAAGGGAATAGCAAGTGCCCGCAGGATCATGGCGAAGCAGCACATTCCACAAACACAAAAATTCCGTCTTCGAAATAGGAGTTTCATCTCTGGTAGTTTTCCACGGACTCAACCCGTCTGGCAGAGGCGCAAAGAGTTTCTCCAGATCACCAGGAGTGAGAACTCCGTCTTCGTCCGAGTCGAAGAGCGAGGCCATCTACTTCTCAGAGCCGACGAAGATTTCGACACGAAACAGAAAAGACGTCACAGATTCGCTCCACTCCGGATATCCTCCGTTCTGTGCGACTCTCAGCTTCTGCGGCTGCACCTCCCAGAGCAGATCGTCGTTGTAGTGCAGCTGTCGCAGCATGACCCAGTTCGACTCGGGTCTGTCTTTCTGTAGGAAGAGTTGCATCAGTCGGAGGAAGCCGTCTTCGGTGATGGCGTCCTGGCGAACCGTGCGGGGATCTGTTTCGCGGAGGACGGATTGGACGGTCTGGATCTCTTGAGACGTCAGCTCCGTCATGTAGACCGTCCTCTGGAAGCCGTTCATCTCCTGCGCGCTCCAGAGACCGTCCTGGTCGCGGTCGAAGAGACGGAAGACGCGTCGCAGAATGCGGACGTAGCGGGGCGTCAGCGACTGGCTCCTGCGGTCGAAGAGGGGGGCGACGGGAAAGGTGACGGTTCGCTGTGTGATGTAAAATACCTGACGAAGGTTTAACCGACTCTTGGCACTGCACTCGATGCAACAGTCCACGTTCTACAGAGACACCACTGTGCGATGAGGATACACTGTACTGCGATAAAATGGGCTTGGAATGCTCTCGGAGGTGGGTATTGCAGTTCATAGAGGAAGGGTTCTTTTCAAGATCAATCTTGTTCCCCACAACCACTATAGGTTTCTGCTCTCCTCCCATCTCTATTACGAGCGGAATCCACTTTGTAGTGACGCTCTCCAAGGAATGAGGCTGATCCAACGAATAAACGATCATAACAACATCCGCCTAGAATAATAAGGAAAACCCATAACACACAAGACGAATTTGATCGCAAGTAATATCATGATCCTCTTCAATGGCTAAACGATGATGATTTGCAAAAGAATAAACACGAAGAATCGACAATGGTTAACGAACAGCCATTTGTTGTGCACTCACCAGGAATGACCACTTCGCACAGAACAGGATCTACGTTCTCTGGAAAGCGATCCGACACAAATGTGGAAATGATAGAGGTCTTTCCAACCCCAGCTACTCATGATTCCGTTCAGGCACCAATACAATCTCCAATAACAATGATTCGAATATTCTTTTTCATCCACACAAAACAAAAGGAAGCAACGTTCCTTCCAGAACGTGTTTGTAAACAAATGACTCACGATATAGAACATGCTATCACAACACTAGAAACAAATTATTCCTCCTGACACACAACCTCGTCGCCAGGTCCAAAGATATACTTCTGAGGCTTGTGCGATCCGCACGACTTGTCCAGAATCTTGACGATATCCTCGCGGGTAATATCATCGAGAGACTCTGCGCGGATCTCGGCATGGTATGTCTGGAGTCTCTTTAAGAGTACTTGCTTGTGCGTAGCCACACGAGCTCGTGTGAAGACGGAGGCCTTCTCAGGCACCCAGGTGAGGAATACGAAGCGCTCGCGCACAGAGGTGCATGTGCCGGCCTTGTTGAAGGCGTTGACCTTGAAGATTCCGTACAGGACCTCGCTGTCGTCCAGCTTGTTCATCAGACCATTGAGACCGTCGTCGCCATAGCCAAACACTTGCAGCGACTCGTCCTTCGCCAGCTGGAACAAGATCCAGTTCACGCTCGAGTCCTGCTTCTTGAACTCCTCCCAGAGATCCTCGAAGGTCACGTCGCTCTGCTTCACCTCGTCCTCGTGTCCGGAGAAGTCGATGTCCTCCGCAGTGATGTCGAAGATGTATTCGTCAGGAGCGTGGCACCCGGAAGCACGGTCCAGTTCCCGGATGATGATGTCCTTTGTCATCTCCTCGAGGGTGTTGACCTGGAGACCGATGTGTGCTCTCTACTGCTAACAAGGACAGAGAAGTTGCTACTCCGAAGAACTCACGAACTTGAGAGGAAATAGTGCTCACCTTCGCACGTTCGATGATTGGAGTTTCGCTACCAATCCATGCAATGAACACAAATTTAGGACGTCTGCTGGTTACTGCGGACTTGTTCTCAAGTCCAATTACCTCAATCAGAGCAAACTGACACTATGTATAAACTGACAGAAAATGCCCTCTACCTTAGCAGGATCCAGATGCTTGATACACTCATCATAGCCACCTTCACCAGCAGAGTTTACAACCAACTTGCTATAACCCTCAATATCACAAACAATCCTATTCCATCAATTTAGATTCAAAGAATAAACCAGCTAGTTAGATCATGATCGTCAAGAACTCTCTTATACTCCTCAGATCTGGCAACTTCCTCGCACTGAGCCATGGCTTACTACGAAATACAGAATTAATAAAAGAAAAATGACAAGAATCACTACGAGCTAACGTAGCAGCGGATTTGAGGCATGACTAGTATGACATTTGTTCGTCTCTGAATACATCAAATCCGCTGCTACGTTATTCACAAAAGGTAAGACAGATTATCGATTTTTACACATGGATCCGTGTACATCCTCTTGAAATGAAGGATGCTGGACACCAAGAATTCTACAGTTGTGATACACGCAGTTTATGCAAAGGAGTGCTTCTATCGAATACAACGCTTTCCAAAAAATAGAATAGCACAGTATCTCAAATAAGTGAGGAATGGACATTTATAGTAGTGGTAATCGTACCAGTTGAAATGAATGTTACTATCTCTGAATATCTCAATTTCCCATTTAATGGGGTACTATTTTGTCTAATCTGTAATTCACAGAGACTCTCTAGTTCTTATCAGACTCATACTTATGGCTCATAGAATCGTAACAAATAGTAAAGAGCGTGATTCGAACCTTCTAGAATACTTGCTGATTTTTGTCACCAATAGATTTTTATTACAAATACAAATAAGCCAATGTCGAGTGCTGCTGCTGCTAAAAAGAACGAAGGTAATGCCTTTTACGCTAAACAGATGTACAAAGAAGCTGCAAATAGTTACACGGAGGTAGGGGCTGCCATTATTGCAGTGATGTTCAGGCCATCGAATTAGATCCTCGTAATCACATTCTATACTCCAATCGAGCAATGGCTTACTGCGGTCTGAAGGACTGGACGAAAGCCAAAGCTGATGGCCTTAAGTGTGTCGAGCTGAACCCCAACTTTGTGAAAGGCTACCATAGAGCTGCTACAGCCATGATCAATCTTGTTTGTTTTCTGTATTACATTCACCGTAGGGTGAGTTTATCGATGCTGAAGAGCTTTTGAATCGCGGCTTGAAGGTTTTCCCCGATGATAAGAATCTGTTGACTCTCCTTCGTATTGCCGAGCCAAAGGCTGCTGACATGAGGAAGGAGAAGATCAGTGGTCTGGCTCCCGTGGATCGCTACAAGGCTGAGGGCAACGAGTTCTTCAAGGCCAGTCGCTTCCCTCAGGCTATCGAGAGCGTTTGTGGCTGGCTGTGTCTCTCATCTGTAGTACACCAAGGCCATCGAGAGCGCTGGAGAGGGCGCGGAGATGACTGACACGCTGCTGGCTTGCTACAACAACAGAGCTGCTTGCAACCAGCAGCTGGGCAATTACCAGGCTGTGGTGGAGGACACCACATGTGTGCTTGAGCACGATGTAGGGCTGTCTCCCTGGTTTGACGTGTAGCCTAAGAACATCAAAGCTCTGCTTCGTCGTGGACTTGCCTTTGAGAACCTGGAAAGATATCGTTCTGCTTTAGAGGATATTCGTAATGTGCTTATGATTGACCCTACTATTGCTATGGCAAACGCTGCTCAGGTAGATTGTTAGGATTGGGTGTGAGTTGTAGCATCGTATTGGAGATGCTGTGAGAAAGTTAAAGCAGCAGGGAGGTAATTAATGTTGTTTATTGTATTTGTGAGTTTTTGTTCGAAATAGTGGAAACGTTGAAACAATTTGTCTATCCATTTTTTTGTCATATGAATCTGGATCAAACAATTCCAAAAGAAGAGGAGGAGGTGAAGAATGCTTCCGGAATGGTAGATCTTGAAGTAGAATAAACTAATTCCTAGAAACGTTCTACATCACATATTCGCATCATATCTAAGAACGTACTATATGAGACGGTATTTTATGAATTAGGGAAACTCTCACATATATTATTCGTCACCTACAGAGACGGATGGAATGCCTTCTCTTCGAGAACTTTTTAGGTTGGACAATTGTCGTGGTTCTCATTCATAGAGTTGGTCATGGCCCATCGAGTTCCCACACCATGGGACCTGCGAATGCTGCAAGGATGTTTCGCTCCATGTACGATGCTGGCGTCGACAACTACGTTGTAATCCTTTACGGTTCACTTGCGGCTACGGGAAAGGGCCATATGACCGATGTGGCCATAGAAAATGAGCTGAAGCCTAAGAAGGTGACTTTCATCTGGAAGGCGAATGAAACCCTCATGTTCCACGTAAACGGAATGACGATCAAAGCCTGCAAGGGCGAGGAGGAATTAGCGCAAGAGACCTACTACAGCGTCGGAGGAGGTGCGATCGTAGTTGACTCCGAGTTGAACACAATCGAGGGTCCGTATAAGAAGACATTCGACAAGGTCTACAACTACTCAACGATGAATGCTCTCATGCGTTGGTGTCGCAAATCGGGGCTCAAAATAAACGATTTTGTCTACCAGAGCGAGGGCGAGGGGATCCATGACTTCCTCGAAATGATCTGGGATACGATGAAGCACTGTGTGGAGATAGGTTTGCAGGGCAAGGGAGTTCTCCCTGGAGGTCTGAATCTTCCTCGCAAGGCTCGTGACATGTATCGAGC
>JZRO01000052.1:0-41976 GCA_000963465.1 Blastocystis sp. subtype 9
ACACTCTGCCACAACTGCTCTTTCCCTTCTGGAATCGAGTGAAGTAGAATGCGAGAAGAGTGGTTCACAAGAGGGAACACAGACATCAGGATGAGAATCGAGATGATAAATGCGCAAATAGGATCAGCAATCCACATGTCATACTTCTACGATGAAAAGATCAATCTTCTCTCACTTGAATCAAGAACGTGGAGATGATCACACCCACTGAACCCAACGTGTCAGCAAGAACATGCAAAAACACACCACGCATGTTATCGTTCTACTCATGAAGCCCAGAACTCTCTTACATGCTCGTGACTGTGGTCGTGACCATGTCCAGCATGATCGTGACTATGTCCAGCATGTCCAACATCATGGAAAAACACAAGTCCAATCAAATTCACGACCAAACCGGCCACCGAAGTTGCCATCAGTTGATTGTCGCCCACTTCTGGAGGATCTCGGAGTCGCTCAACGCACTCCATTGCCACACTGAGTCCTACGAACACAAGGAAAATCCCATTCACATATCCAGAAAGAACTTCCACCCGCTTGTAACCAAAACTATAAGCCTTGTTCGATGGCCACTGAGCCATGAATGATGCAATCAGTCCTATCACCAATGCAGAACTATCGAAAAGCATATGGCCTGCGTCACTTATCAGTCCCAAACTGTTATTCCAAATGCCTGCAATGAACTATCGCGTCCAGACCTACCCACAATCAACTCCACGAACATGAATGCGACGTTAATAGAGAGGTACAGGAAGATCTTCCGAGACGACTTGGAGGTGAAGACGAATCGAAAGAACTATATAAAACCCAACAGGAACAATGACACGAAAAAGCGAAGAGCCGCGCTTGGCTGTCTTTTTACTCTTCTTCGGAGGAATGTTCAGGAATGAAAGACCGATCGATATGACCACCGAGCAGATCAAAACAGCTCTGTTCAACTACAGATGAGTGGAGATTCGATCCACGACAGTAGATTGCCTCTGCAGATATTCTAGAACGATTGCAGAAATGAGACTAGTGTAGTAACCTATCTTGGTTGTCAGTCGTTCCGAGATAGATCGGTTATTCAGCGAATGCAAGTAGAACATCGATACGATGCACACAAAGGAGCAGATGAGGAGATTGATCAGGTCGTGCGTGGTCGGAATGGCGATCGACTGATGAGTGAAGTGGCAGTAGGCAAGACAGGCGATGCAGGAGATGAGATAGCAGTGGAATTGGAGAGCATATCGTTTCCCATTGACGTGTGAGATCTGATGTGTGATGTAGTTGTAGAAAATGTTCAGAAAACCTAGGTGAAAGAAGAGGGGAAATACAACTTGAAGCCACCACACAGATCACTCCCTTCAATGGCTGGGTTGTCTCCACCAGTCGCAGATCGTTCAGCGACTTGTAGACCGACTCTGGGATTTCTACATCACAACAGCGAAGCAGAGATACCGATAGGCAGTTGAGGAAGACCGAACAGAGAAATCATGTACCCTCCGAGCGTGATGATGATCCCGATAAAGTAGAGAAGCCCTACTCATCACACAACTTCAAAGTCAGAACGGTTGCTTGAGTACGTGTTGGCAATCAAACCGACCGCCACAAACAGTATCTTAGGACTCTGCTCGAAGAGGACACAGATAAATGGTCCGCAAGACGATAAAGCAGCAACCCACAGATACAGTTGAGCCACTTTGATCGAACCACAAAGCAGAATTGATTTCCAATAATAGAAGACAGAATGCTCAGCATATTTATTATCAAAAAACGACAACACTAGAAAGTACTCGCAAAACCAACCAGATACCCATAAATTGCATACAAGACATGGTACAGAGATAGAAACACACCGCTGGAAGAGTAAAGCGTCCAGCATTGATCATCTTCATCAAATAGAACATCGCCCATGCCCGGAGAGTGAACAAGATGATTGCAGCAAAGAAATAGAGTGTACGACTAAAAGTGAGGAACAAAGAGCAAACAAACGCCTCCTTCGATCCATATTTTCCTTTCTCCGTATAGAGCATTATCGAATAGAAAAAGGTGGAAAATAAACTCGTATCTGCTTGAAGATGATTTCATAAAAGCCTTACTTCATTCCGACTTTAGCTATGAATCGTTCAAGTGGGGTATCGGATGATGTCTATCGTCGTGAGATGGAACAAAACATGACTGAGGAGGAACGCATTGTTTTCAGAATAGATCGATATATCATGAATAGATTGCGGCAAGGATGGCTAAAATCGCAGAAATGGCAGAAAGAAAGAACTCACAACCAAAATCGAATAGCGTGCTGAAGGAAGTGGTTTCCATGGCTAACGAAGACAGCGCACGTCCCAAGGCCCAGTCGTCTGATAATGTAGTTTTCTGTTGTTGGATTTAGTATCTAGAAGGAGGAAACACACAAAGTCGTTTTCCTTTCGAGGGAACAGCGAGAGAAACTACGAAAGGAGCGAGAAAAAAACCGAAAGAAAGAGTTGGAAGTAGATATTGTTTCTCTGGTCCATTTTAGATTAAGAAACGTCAGCAATATCGGCGTCACCACGAGTTCAGCCGCGAAGAGGAACTAGAAGAGGAGCGACGACGGAGAGCAGAGCGAGAAGAGCTGGAACGTCGACGCAAGCAGGAGAAGGAAGCACCTCATG
The DNA here is from genome assembly GCA_000963465.1 of Blastocystis sp. subtype 9. NCBI lineage: Eukaryota > Bigyra > Opalinata > Blastocystidae > Blastocystis > Blastocystis sp. subtype 9. The sequence continues at coordinate 2,631 of JZRO01000052.1, forward strand.
ACTCGTAGGCGATTCAGTCTCAAGATAATAGTAGTGAGGACGAGTATCACCAAGCAATCGAGAAGGGAATCAGAGAGCAGTTTATCGGAAAAGAGGTGAGACGTCGACGCACGCGTCATAGACGGAATGGCGAGCCCTTGATGCAGTGGAGCAACGAAGACGATACAAGCGAGAAGGACAACCCTCTCTACATCAAACGAGCCAAAGTCCACCTGGCGTTTGGCCGAGGTTATGTGGTAGATGATCGCAGTTCGTGTGAAGACTAGGCTGGCGTGGATGTGCGACAGCAACGAAAGGACAGCGAGTATATGAAGTCCCTCCTTGCTATCCGAAGTCAGGCAGTAGAGACGACTGGAGAGCGTGATTTATAGGAGCAAGACAAGATGGTCCCGATATCGTACAACTCTGAAGAACTGAATCGTCAGCTGATCCAAGATATGCAGAAGAACCAGCAGGAGAAGGAAGAAGAAGTAGGGAATTGCTGCTGTTCTTATTGCTAGTATGTGCAGAGAGAGGGAACTGGCCATGGTTCTCACTGGAGCGAGAAGGCGTTGGAAGACATGACGTTGCGTGATTGGCATATTATGCGTGAAGACTTTGAAATTCGCGTTCAGGGAGCTCGGTCGATTTATCCTCTTCGATTCTGGTCCGAGGCAGCTGTTCATCCTGCAATCCTAAAAGCGGTTGAGATCTTGGGGTATCTTTTGAGTCAGTTTTCATCACTAGATATAAGGAACCAACTCCTATTCAGCGTCAGGCTATTCCGATTGAACTGAAAGGAATGGATATGATTGGTATTGCCAAAACTGGAAGTGGAAAGACATGTGCTTTCGTCGTTCCTATGTTGGAGTATGTGATGCAAGCTCCACTGGATTCTCGTATCAATAGTAAAGAGCAAGGTCCTCTTGCTGTTGTAATGGCTCCTACACGAGAACTTGCGAAGCAGATTCGCGACGATACTGTGAAACTTTCTCAGTTTTGTGTGGATAGTCGTCTTGCTTCTATACGAGATCCTCATATTCGTGTTGTATGCATGGTTGGAGGTGAGTCAATCATTGAGCAATCCTCCTTTCTCTCAAATGGATGTGACATTTTAATCGGTACTCCTGGTCGATTGTTGGATTGCTTAGAGCAACATTATGTTGTATTGAATCAGACAAATTACATCGTATTGGATGAAGCAGATCGAATGATTGATGAAGGATTCGAAGATAGTGTGAATGCAGTGCTGGATGCAATGGGGAGTATCTTAAAGTCTGAGGAAGAAGAGGATATTGAGAAAGAAGCAGAAGGGGTGGTGAGTCTAACAAATAAATATCGAACTACGATCATGTTTTCTGCTACAATGCCACCAAAGGTGGAGGCTATTGCGAAACGATACATGCGTTGTCCTGTTCAGGTTACGATTGGCTCATCGAACAGTACAACTAAAATTGATATCAAACAAATTATCAACATGGTTCGCGAGAGCCAGAAGCCTGCCATGCTACTTAAAGTACAAACTATGAGTAGAGTTCATTCTAGATCATTCGTAATAATGAGACCCCTGTTATCGTCTTCTGTAACCGTAAAGAGACAGTGGATGCGGTCGTTCGAAGTCTGCATGATAGCGGTCATCGAGCAGTGGCACTTCGTGGAGGTATCTCGCAGGATCGTCGAGAAGAGGCACTGGAAGACTTCCGTCGAGGTGTGTATGACATCATGGTGGCAACCAATGTTGCTGCTCGTGGTCTGGACATCAAGGGAGTAAAGTTAGTGGTGAACTACGATATGCCAGATTCTCTAGAATTATATATTCATCGTATTGGAAGTAGTTGTTTTGGAGTTTGTGAAATGTAGGAACTGGACGAGCAGGGGCTGCTGGATTGGCCATATCACTGGTCACGGAGAAGGATAGTGCGCTTTTCCCTGACTTGGTCAATTATCTAAAGAAGGAAAAGCAGCAAATACCCGTTGAACTGGAACGGCACAGAACTGTCCGAGAAGCAAACCAGTTGTCAAAGCTAAAAGAGGAAGACGAAGGAACTGTTACTACTGAGTTTAAGATGATATAAATTGTTTGTGTTGATTATTCGTATGGCTCAAAGACTGTGGATGTTCGCACACTCCATTTCGAGAGTCTACACTGCCAAATAAGTCACCACTAGAATGAAAACAAACAAGAGATGGTTTCGAGAAAACTCTTAAAACTAAATAACTACCACAACAAATCTTCATCAAACTCCTTTTCCCAATCGTCCTTCTTCTCTGGTACAATGAAACGTTGCTTCCTCTTTCGTTCTTCTTCTCTGACTTTTTGTCGGGCCTCGTTGAGCCGATTTCTTCCCTGCTCCTTTAGATCTGTCAGCTTGATTTTGTTTGCTTCTTGTTGGAAGGCTTTCGAAGCACACGTTTCTTCAATCGTCTTACCTACTACTTTGGTAATCGCCTAAGTATTAATCGAAGTGCTATGACCAACCTGCTTCATTTCCATCTGCTTCCGTACCTTCTCTTGCTTCGGAGCAATGTAACGCTCTAATGGAACAAAGTTTCAAATAGAAATACTTCCTCGTCTCAACTTTTGCACTTTCTTTCGTTCCACTTTCTTTTTCACTGATTTCAGTTTTTCTCCCGACCCCTCACTATTTGTACCCTATAATGATGAAACCAGCAATAAAAGGAACTTGAACCATTCTTTTTTGAAACAAGTTTTACTCTCCACTAACTTTTCACTGGAAAAGGAACGTACTGGATCGAATATACAACTATGGTTCCCCAGTCAACGAAGTCAAAAACTCAAATGACTTCGACTCTTCAGGGCATCCGTTATGGCAGTAGCTATGCTTCTGAAAGCGTGTCTGAATATGGCAGCAGGAGAGAGAGTATGATGTGTGAATTGGTTTTTAGTAGATCTATGGTCTTCTTTCATGTCAAATCTATCAAGTAGTGACGAAGATCTAGCACATTCGACGCTCCAATCTATACATCGCAAACTTGAGCGTCAAGTTTCTTCTATTGTTTGATATCTAGGATACTGCAAGAAGCGAGAGTTGTCTCTGGATACAGCTAGTGTTGTTCTTTCTTCTCTAATGAGTTGCTTTTCAAAGCACTATCATTCGACTTTGATTACTGAGGAAATACTCCACGTCGCCTCCTTAATCTATTCAGAGTGTTCTACCTGTGATATTACCGCGTTCTTGGTCCATGTTTTTCACTATCCTTTGTCTACAGCTTGTATCGATATCGCTTGCACAATCCTTCACTCCTGTTTCTTTTCTCTTTCGTTTCCGCTGGAGAGCTTGTCTCCACTTTTCTATTCGCTCATGACCCAAACACTCAATGAGGCAAACCGAACATCAATTGCTTTGCTGTTCACCATTCCTATTTCATTTCGTTATTCTGAACCTTTTCACTGATCCATAGAACCGTTGTGGATGACTCTTCTAGACAGTGGCTTGTACATCCTTCTGCTAGCGACACAACCACTCCTCGACTCCAACAGTCAGCAGCTGCTGTGGAGTTTACTCTGCGACTGTGGCAAATACGCGTTCGAGAATCACTTGAAGGCAAAAGGAATGGAGCGAATCCAGTTGAGAGATGTCATTGAATGTCAGCGCGCTCACTCTCGAGTGAATCTTTTTGTTATTCCGATTTGCAGCGCTCGGCTGAGAAAGGAAGAGTCTTCTCTGCTTTGGGAGCTAGTTTTTCTTATGACGGATCGGTTATCAGATCTAACTCCTTTGGAAGTGATTCTACTTTATATATTGGATCCTTGTGCATCATATGATCTACTAGATTCGTTTTTATCGAGAGTAAAGTCTAGGCATTTGGCTCTTCCTTCATCTGTTTTAAACCTCCTTCAGTCAATGTCGCTTCCTCTCTCCTCTCGAACCATCGTACTGCAACTTCTTTTCGAAGGAAAGCAGCATGACGTGTCTGCTTCTCCCACTCTGAATCACTCAGCGTATTGGGTCGAGGAAGCTTTGGATTCTTTCTTGTGTTCTAAAAGGTCATCGATTTCGATCGAGCTGCAGAATACAGTTGATCCCAAGCTTCAGTTTATCATGACAAATCAGAATGTTACAAGTCAGCTACATACTATTCTCTGCATCATTCATCAACATGATGAGTCAGTTCAACAAGGGATTATTGAACATATGCTTCAGATTCAAGAGTCGTTGCCTATGCGACTTGTCAATTTATACCGTCATTGTTTTGTTCATCAAGAGGATTTAATTGAGACTATGAAACTGTTGTTGAAATACCATCCTTATAAAACATGCTCCATTCTTAGGCAGCAAAACTGCATTTTAACAAAAGAGTGTTGTTATTATCTCCAATGCCAAACATGTTGAATCTGTGTATCGAATTGATTTGTAGCAAGATGGAAAGACGATCTCCCGATCAAGCTTCCAAGAATTGCGTTTTATAATCATCTCTTGAAGTGCAGATCTACGCAGTCATCGATGGTGAATCGGCTGATGCAATGTATGGCCTTGTTGCAGCATCGACTCCTCTTTCCTCTCAGTGCTGACGAGAAGAAGGAATTCGAAATGGTAACTGATTATCTCTGTGAATTGCTGAAGGAGGAAGTGGGTCTACTGAAGAACTGCGAGAGTGCAATGAAGTTAATCCACCAAATTCTACAGTGTATCGCATCTCTGTCCTGCATTGATGAGTTGTATCCAATCGTTTTAAGAAACCACATCTTTGTGCAGTGCATGTTCCTCTGTCGTTGGCCATTGTCTAGTGAGCAGAGAGTTACAATTCTTTCTCTTCTTCTTGCAGGCAGTAGTCATCCCTCCTTTTTTTCGGAGTCTGTGCGTCAAGGTTTGATTGCTTTGCTTATAACAATGAAAGCGAAAATAACAGAAAGACGTGAGATTGCACTATTCTTATTTCTGTGTTCTGTACTAGTGCGCTACAGTATGAAGCGATGGGATTCTGTGAGTCATAGATAGCCAGCTTGTGTTTGATCTTTTTTCGTTCCAAGAGCTACGTCACTTGGTAACATATATGCGCTATAAAGATCCTATCTTGCTTCGATTGGCAACATACTTGTGTTTTCATCACACATATTACATAATGACACATTTCTTATCCTTTTCTTCTTTAGCTTTCTTCAGCTGAGTCCTTGTTACCAGAGTCTGATATACTTTCGAAGAAGATGACAGTCTTCGAATGATTGAAATGGTCTCTTCTCCTTCTCCTCGTTCCTCCATGAACCGATGGACTTCGTTATAAATCAAATTCCGACACATTCGCATGGTCGTCTCTTCATCTAATTCGCTGAAATCAAATGGAAGTACCAGTGAGCCAGAAAAAGGTTTCTAGACTTAAACTCACACTCTATTCTCACCTCTGATTCTGGAAGATGCATACCTTCAAAATAGGGAGAAATCATAGCTTCTTGAGCGGTAATTCGTTTGTTAGGATCTGCAAGTTAAATGAACCATCTATTGCAACCAAACTGAAGCATCTGAGTCAATAGTTCAATTGCAGATTCATCAGCATGTGGTAGCAACTCACGGAACCCTTTTCCCTTGATCGGTTCCATGTTTTCCAAGTATGATCGCATCTCAGGATTAGTCAACTGACTGATCTCATCGCTACAATGAAGTGTGGATCTATTTCCTACGCACTCGGACTTCCAATAATCTCGAAAATCTTCACTAGTTGATGCGTCTTCGTCTCAAACTCATTATGAAGCTTCTTGAGATCCGATCGCGTTCCATGTTCACTTAACGGGTAGCAACTTTGCCCAGGGAAAAGCGGCTTTGGCTTCGTAATATCGGGCTCCAATGTCTGCAGCAACTCCGCCTACACTCAAGGATGATTACTACACCTACAAAGATGCAGCCGATGGACCAAATATCAACTGCGAAGTTATATCCACGCTACCGTCATTAGGAGAATGGAATGAATACCTGGAGCACAATGATTTCAGGAGGACGATACCATCGTGTTGCGATGTGTCGCGTGAGCTGACGCTGAGGTGGAGAAAAGGAAGGAAGAGCAGGCTCCGAATCGAGAGAAAGCACTTCATCAGGCTGATTCAACAAAGGATTTTCACGAGAAATCACGAGAGGAGCCACAACCTGTTCGGAAAAATAGTCCTGCGTCGAAGAGACTCGACGAGCTAGACCGAAATCGATGATGTGGATCCCGCAGTGCTTGTCCATCAAGATGTTCGAAGGCTTCACATCGCGGTGCATCACATTCGCACTCTATGGATCACTCCAGATGCCAGAAAAAACAGCCAAATAACGGAATGCACAAATGATTTGATACATTAGGTACTTCACATGCTGCGGCCCCCAACCCTCGATATTGCGGTAGGTATCCATCACCTTCTGTAAATCCCAACCACCGTACTCCTGCACCATTATAAAAAAGCGAAAAAAATACTAGAACCACCCAAACACTATTAAATGTATCTTTATCCTTGGGAATGTAAGCATCAAGAATCTTGCAAATATTAGGGTGATGACACTGACGCAAGATCGAAATCTCACGAAGAGCTCTTAAAGCATCTTCATTACTATTGAACACATGGTGCATGTACTTGATTGCAACTCTACATGATACGCTTTGGTGTGCAGATACTGCTCATTTGTTCCCTTACGCACGCCTAAAAACACGGTTCCATAAGATCCTGCTCCAAGCTGTCTCTGAATATTGTAATGCTTCTCCATGTAGCTTGGGATTTCTTTCATATATGAGCTTGGAGAGTATTGCTTAACATCACTGTAACAAATTTGCTGCGTACCATTTTATTTCCTTCTCAGTTCTGAAAAGTCCAATAAGAGAGGATAACACTGTACAGATAATAGATTAATTGATCAAAAAATCCCCACGGTTTTTGTCGTTTTGTCATTTGCCTTGTGCCCTGATGTTCCATACTCTCAAGTACCTAATTTTCGATTTGTGTTCATTACAGATCTTTCCACAATAGAAAAGGATTTTTCGTTTTCTATGAATTAGGTCCTCTTCGTTTCCTTTGTGGTCCAGGAAAGTACAATTTATCAACTCATCTTTTGTTAGGATATTTTTTTCTTTCTGTTTACTGCTTCTTTTATGGTTTTGCTTGTGTTGCATAAGACGAGCTTTCAAACTAGACGAAGGAAAGTCCACAGTAGTAGTCGCCTCTCTCACTTGTTTACTGAGTTTTGTTGCAACAAGAATTAGAGATCCAGGGATTATCTGGAACGACGAGAGAAAACTACTAGATGGAGATTCGGATGATCTTGTTTATTGCTCGATTTGCGATGTATATCGACCCTTAAATGCTTATCATTGTCTCTACTGCAATGTGTGCTACTATGAGTAGGACTAGAATAAGCAGTTCACCTCTAGTTGGGATCACCATTGCTCACTTGTTGGGTATCGGCCTTTTTATTCTTTCATTGTAGGCTATGCATCACAAAGAGAAACAAATACTTGCTGTATATATTTGAGTGTAGCTTGATTATTTTACTCCTGCTTGCATTCGAAATTGGTGTATTCTACATTATTTGTAATACAAACAACAAAAGATTCCACAATTCTATAAGTAACATACTTTCCTGCTGTTTCACTATTGCGAACAATTCGGAACACTTCGCCCTTCTGAGCACCGAAATATCGGGCAACAGGATCGTGTTTTTGAATGCGAGGAAGCTGCCTCTCCTCAAGTCCATATCGCTGTAGCAGATACGCTTTCTCTGAGGGCTTCAGTAACTGATGTTCCGGAACCAACTCGTGTTCAGTGATATCCACAACAAGCTCATCCTCTTGGAAACTCTCAACAATAAGAGTGGGCTTTGAAGCTGAGTTCACTTTCTGAACATTAGAAACCTCAAACAATCCTACTTTCTTGGCCTCTGGAGTCAACTCGCCTCCAAAAACAAGAATCACTCTCTTTACATTATTATCGGCAGCCATTTGTTCAACTTTCGATTCAAACTCTTTCCCATTAATCTATATATATTAATAGAAACAAAACAAAACTTTCTTATCTGTTGAGCGAATAAAAAACACAACAACACGATCATTATCGTCTTCTGAGTCTAGACGGCGAGACTACGAGATAACAATATAGCTACACTTCCTACAGCAATCGTGAGATTATTCAGATTAGGAACTCCGTCTCTGTCACAATACTAAGATGCTACGAGAAAAATAATAGTACTTCGCTCACAAATGTCTCCAATGACATGTTTTGATCCTCGTTGCTCACCGCATATCCACGTTTGGTCAGCATCTTATAAACAGTCTTTCTCACACGAAACAGTTTGGTTGTGCTTGGATTTACACTCCCATTCATTTGATCCTATGAGAATGTGACTTAGATTGAAATATGAGCAACTCTCGGACAGCGAAACTCCCTCAAAGGCGATAGTATACTACACTCCTTCCAGCTTATCAGGTACTTGTAGATTAAGCAGTCCGTGTATTCGTTTCACTAAAGCAACGTGTTCCTTAAGAAGAGTGAATTGACCTCTATAAAAGGATTCATTGAATAGCCCTGTATTGTAGAATAGGTAATAGTAGTATCTTGCTATCATCGTAGATTTCTTTTTTTCAGAGTAGCTATTATTTATTTTGAATGGATCTCACCTCTGAAAAGAAGGACACCACTACCACTTCGTTATTTGTAGATAATTTTGTGGATGTTGCTTTTCTGTCTTTCTTTTTCTCTAGACACGAACACAGGACATTGCAGTTCATTTTCCACCTAAGAGTGTTCCCAGGATCTCGCGAGACTATCGAAGGCGTGCAACTTCGAATGTAAGGACTCCATTTTATTTTAACAAGAACAATGTATTCTTTGGACATGTGCATGACCGTTAGCCAACGTTTAATCACAATCGCGATGCTCGTTTTAAGTATTTGGAACTGCATAATTGGAACTCAAAGAGAATGCGAATGCGTCCATTGTGGGGATGGATGATTCCCTTTTCGCAAAATCAGCGTGCTGTAAGCAGTTGTTTGAAAGTATTGCCATCTTTTTAGTGTTTACTAGTTACTCCCTAAACGAGAATTGATCTATGATTTGTCCTATACAGAAGCATTTATCTTGAGAGGTGAAGCATCCCGTCTGCATTCCTTGCTTGATTTATTCGTGGTTTCACAGTGACTTCTCATCATTAGAGCAATCACTCCTTTAAAGGGAGCTCCTTACAAGCAATACCCTTCTATTCCTCAGTAAACGACTCTGCCACTCTTATTGGCTATGTCGACATCTTGATGGAATCTCCGTCTTCGTTTCTCCTTTTAGTTCATCCTTCAATTTCGGACATTGTTTCATCAATGATAACTGAACATCTGGATGACTCGTATGTAACTTTCATCACTCTGCTATAGAATTCGATTCTCTCCATGCCAACTGGGGGTTTTTGCAATTCGTGGGAAACATTCTGTTCGTCTTCTGAGTGCTCTGTTCCCAGGTTCGATGCCCCCCAACAATGATTTTTCTTTTGCGATTTTTAACAAACCGACCTCTCAATACCCTTACTATGCACCGGAGTACTATTCTTCCGACACAGATCAACGTCCCCCTCCTCGAGTGTACTTCCCACCGAGACAGCAATTCAATGGACATCGACATAGCAATGTGTCAACACAAGAGCAGATGGATGTTGTTTCTACTCCACTGATTCTTCCCCAGAAGGATTTCATATCGTGGCTCCTGGAGTCGCGTTCCTCTGTCCAGTATCCTTCGATTGTGATTCCACGGAGAAGCAGTTCCTGGGGAGGAAAAAGCGAGGGATTTGACGTCCTGCTGCCGCAGAATGCAATAAGACCGTTCTGGTCAGGAGTGTGTCGAACAAACGCATTAATTGTTAGTGAGATTTGAACTGTTGACTAATAGCTCTCTCTGGAGGAATGGCATGCTATTCATACGTATTATGGAATACCTTTGTAGGAGTTTCATTAATCATGGAGAGTAGATTTCCTTTCGACTCTCCGGACACGCCTCCAGGAATGGAGATAATATCCAAATTATATTCCTCTCCATATGAGCCAGCAGTTGCAGCGAATGCACGTATAACTCGAAATGCATTGATGTATTGTATGGAAACGGCTTTGGAAGCTGGTTCAGTGGGACCTCTAGTGCCTGTAGCAATGGGTAAAAAGATTAAAACTGACCACTGTTTCCATCTGGTCAGTTTGCGAATCAAGGGACGTGGATCGATAAAAGTGCCTTGTGCAGTAAGTAATAAGAGTAGAGATGATAAATAGATACGCGAAGCAACAAACGAGGATTTAAAACTGGATTATTCGAAGCATTTTATTAGTCCAATAGCTGTATTTCCCTCCTTTTGCGTATTGTATAGAATCGCATAATTGGATTTGTCACCTCCTCAATTTACTCGCCAAAAGCCTCATCATATGTGGCGATTGGTTTTTGCTCTGCTTTACCTTTACAGCAATGTTTGAATGCACAACACTCGCATGCGACATGTATTGTTTTGGTTTCAAATGAGTCTTCTCCGTCTTCGCACTTCGCGCGTCTCACCTTGTTAAGTTGTTGTGTTTGTTGAACTCATCTTTTCTTACTTTTTTTGCATCACGTCTGTGGTGACGTTCTTGTTATCTGGGTAAATCTATACGTGGATTATATGGCAGGTATGGTAGTGATCGTGTCCCTTTTGGAAATATGCTCATTTTTTATAGAAGAGAATAAACCTGATACTGTGGAGGTGATTAGAGAACAGGAAGAGACTACAGTTAAAGAAGAGACTGACATTTACGCGGCTCAAGGATATGTAGCTGAAGAACTTATCGAGCATAGCGAATTGGGCGAAGAAGAGCAAGGGTACTTTGAAAGTGGCTATATGACTCTTCCTGATGAAGATCCTGATGAAGAGAAGCAACTGTTTGAATATCCTGAAAATTACCAAGAAATCGCTGACATGCAATTGCGCATTCTGGAGCAGCAGTATAATGCGGTTCTCAACGGTTCCACGCTTCCGACAGACACTCCGCTCAGTACATAAGTTGAACAACATAAAATATAGCTGAACTGAAGAAGAAGCACTCTGAATTGCTTCCCAAGCCCGTTGATGTGGTTGGAGAAGAGAAGCCGAGGGTTCCAAAGAAGAAAACTACAAAGAAGGAAGAGAAAAAGAAGACTTGGACGCGCGATGAGATTCTTAGCACCTTCCTTCCTCCTCCCAAGCAGAAGTCCGTCAGACAGCCAACTCGTGCCAGACGGGAAAAGGAAAAGAAGCCGATGCCGAAGGCAGTTGTTCGTGACATACCTCGTGAGTCTTCTATGGGTTCAGATGGTGGATTTTGACTGTGTCGCTGAGGTGTAGAAAAGAATGAACTGATCCAGTCTACGATGCAATCGATTCAAATGACACACAAGCCCAAATGGGCTACTTGTAAGTCTTAGGAACCATCTCAACCGTAGATATGAACGACGACCAACTCGATGAACTGGTGAAAAAAGTGGCAAAAGACATTGCGTCTAAATTACATGTTTTCTACAAACAGTTTTAACATAATTCTTCAGTTCGAATTCTCTTCTCATCTTCTGAATCAGCATTCTTGTTCTGTTCCTCTTTCTCTTTACGCTTCTGACTCTTTCGATAGCTACTATCGTCAGTGCTATCTGATTCAATGTCACTAACACTCTCTTCCACATCGTTGTCCATCAGGTCCACATTCGCTATCTCCTCCATTTTCTGCCACTTCTGGCTTGCTGCCTGCGCAGCGCGTCGTTTCGAAGGTCTTTCATTCATTCCCTCTTCGTCCACTGGCGACACGTCATTCGCTTGAGATAGTCGTGATCGACCAGCTCTTGGTCTCGACCTTCGCGGATTATCCATTCGCAGACAACGAGGAATGTACTGCTTGCATAGCTCCGCCCCATCTAATCCCTCAATGCACGCCGCAATTTCGGGCATTGCAAACCCGAAGAACTCAGGACCACTCACTGCAGTACCTGTCTTTCCCAGCCCCAGCTTGCTGCGCTCCTTACTCACGCGATGCAGTACGTTTGTCCAGCAAGCAGTTGCAGTATTGGCAACCACAGGATTATCCTTATCATCCATTGCAGTCACTGAAAAGGACGGACCCTACAAATAAGCGAATGCCACTGCAATTACCTGATCACCACCCGAAAGAATCTCACTAACATATTCCACGTGCTCCGCTGGATGAATGAATGAAAGGTATGTCTTAACCGATCTAGTGATCATAAATTCCATAATCCCTACTTAAAGCCAACAGGCCAGATGTACTTTTCGCTGTGATAACCGGGGTTATTCGTCTCTATAGTTCCGAAGTCTAAGAAGGTCACACTTCGTAGACGTACTGGAAGACTCACACCCTCAAGGAACTCACTTGCCTTCTCGTGGAGCCTCTGACGCACATCGAGGGGAAGGCGATTTGGAAGCACCCCTGCCTCTTTGACCATCCTGCCCATGTCTAACCACTTATTGTATTCCTCCATCGCCTCTTCAGTTATCTGATTATGAACTGCGTCATTACGGTGTCCTTCATTTCGTGGAGCAGAAGGTCGAGGTGATGTGCAATTAGTCTTCCAGAACATGGTTTCTGTTACGTGAACCTCGGCGGGGAGTAAGAATCTCTGGTTATCAAAGAACATAGATATCTTTCGGTTGGATGAGCTGATTAGCACATGACCCTTTTGTAGATTCTCTGGATTCTCTGGATTCTCTGGATTCTCTGGATTTTCTGGATTTTCTGGATTTTCTGGATTTTCTGGATTCTCTATCTCCATTGAATCGACGCTTTCGATTTGGTCATACAGTCCAAATTTGTTGTAGTCTTTGAATACATCGATAAGTGACTGTAGTCGGTGAATTGCATGAACTGCAATCAGTCCAGGAATCTAGTCATCACAACCTTTCTTGCCCCTACCACTAGTGATCGATCTACTTTCTTCATGCTCAGGAGAATCTCATCATTAGGCGACATAGCTCTATTCCCTGTAGTCTCGCCTTCCTTTTTCTTATCATGCACTGGCTTGGTAAAAGGGAGCTCCACGTCCGACCAAATCAGATCCCACTCTGCTAAACCCCATTTTCTGACTCCTCGGAGAAGAGCCATATCGTGCACTTGAACTATCCACCCTTCAGACAAGTGATCCTGACGACGAGACCCATCCCGCTCCCACTGACTGAGAATTGCGCGCATAGCAGCTTCATCCTTGTCCCATATGTACTGCTGAAGATCGTAGTAGAGCTGAAGACGACGGTAGATACGCTGACCCACAATGTTGCTTGGAATCACATCAGTAATGTCCTCTTTCTCCTTCTTTCCACTCTCTCCATCATTAGGCTCACGACTCGCTTGGAAACGTTCTACTGACCTCTTCTCCATCTGACGGACCATCCGACGCACCTGGAGAGGAGTTTTCGTCTTCAGTTTCGCCTGGATGCGAAGGAATTCAAAAGGACCCAAACGGTTACTGAAGAGCCCCAAAAAACGCTGAGGATCATAACAGTTTACAGGGTAGCAATCCAACCATGCATGATTCTGCCAATCATCAATGAAATTCACATCTGGAGCAGATGAAGGACGTGAGTTGGCTGAAGAATCGCCTTCGCTCGCCAAGCCAGACGCTCTAGAGTTTTCCCCAGTCTCAGAAGTATCTGATACAGTAGAGACATCGATGACACGATTTGCCCCATCGTTTAACTTGAGAGAGACCATCTGAAGAACTTCGCTCAATACAGTAGATACTGCAGCAAGTCGATCCTCCAACTCATCTTGCTCTGGTGTGAGAGGAACATTATCGACAGTGAAAACAGATCGTCTTCTTTGATAACCACATGGTCTTGGCTTTCCCAGCCGAAGCAATGGCTCACTAGGAGGCGCAGGAAGACCCCATCGGAGGATCGCACTACGAAGATTTCGTAGTTCGTTTTGAGACCAGTCATCGATCATAACACCTCGGTTACGACTTTCCTTCTTAGGAGACATAGACACAGAAAAATCGAGAGAAAAATTGTTCCTGCCATCATTACCACATGCCATGCTCATCGCACTTAAAAGACGGCGCAGTCTTTTGATCATCAGATGGGCCGCTGGAAATACTTTGGTGTCCTTCTTTTGTGGAGTGGGAGGAGGAGTTACCTCCTCTCCCTCATCACCGATAGACTTATCATCAGCTTCGTTCGTCTCTGCAGTAGATTCGGTTGATACATTACCACTCCATACCACTCCTTGCTTCGCAAAGCACAAATCCGGATCCAAACAAATCTCTTTCCAGTTGCCCCACCCATATCTCATTACCCCGATCAGTGAGTCATAATCCTCCTGCATTGTCCACCAAGGTGCTGGAAGTACAGCGCGGCGAGGTACAGGGAGACGGGGAACCCCGCCCAATTGAATACGAAACGAAGTACACAAAGAATGGAGCTCCACCATGAACGAGATTTGTATTAAATGCCGATGACATACCCTTACCTCGCGCTGCCACCACAGAGAATCTCGAACTAGTTTGGGGAATGAATGAGGGAAGGGAATACCCTCAGGATCACCAGCTTTAGCTCGCTGTGCGCTCTCCAGGACAACACTACATACTGGATATGTACCGCGGATACTCTCAAGAGCCTCGTGTGCCTGCTGACTCACCCGTACACCTCCACCACCACCTCCATGCTTTACCGAAGTTCCGTCTAGAATCATACGCTGCGCACGTGCAAGTTGCCCCACGATACTCACTGCCATCGTTTGGACTGCAGAGCGGAAATGCTTCTGCATTCGCTCGTTAGAGCAAATGGAATCCCACTGTCCCCAGCCAAAGCAAAGAAGCTACACATTATGCCAAAGAAAAAAAAGAACCAATCTCAGAAGAGTATCACGATCGGCTTTCGTCCACTCATTATCGTCAATGAAGCCCTCGGGCTCCGGCTCATCGTCTGTCGCCTGCGGTGAGGACTTCTTATTTCGAACACGAGGACCCATCACATCCTGTGATTCCTTCTTCAGACCGACAATCTTCGTCCAGAAATTTGGATCGTTAATATCGACTTCCATTGAACTGTCAGTGATGAACGAAGCCTTGCTGAACGACGAACCTCCCTGAGAATCGATCGTGATCACTTTTGCGTTTTTCTCAAGAATCTGGTCGATGTCTGCTTCACAGAAAGCATTGCTTCGCTCTTCCGACCGTCCCTCTCTTTCTTCTTTGAATAAATCGTAGGCTCCGTACTTCAACAGAGTCTCTGCATCTTTTTTGCTCATTTTCTACATATCAAGTGCTTTCAACACTCATACGCTCGTCTCTGTACGGCCATCTGCCTTTATATTCTGATTTAGTGGATTCAGGACAGCTTTGTCCAGTCCCAGCTTTAAGCTTGCTCTCTGGAACATCTCCATCTCGTACGTGTGGCTGGTGATCAGTCGATATACCTTCACCGCTTTGTCCTGGCCGATTCGATGGCATCGCGCCTGTGCCTGGATATCATTCTGAGGATTCCAGTCAGAATCGTAGATAATGACTGTGTCTGCTGCAGTCAGGTTGATTCCAACACCTCCTGCGCGCGTGCAAATGAGGAAGATGAAACGATCACTGCCTGGAGCTGAAAATCGATCAATTGCCGCTTGTCGGTCGTTGATCTTGACGTTTCCGTCGATTCGTTCAAATGGATATCCTTTGATAGTGAGGTAATCCTGAATAATATTCAGCATACTCACCATCTGGCTAAACAATAGCACTCGATGGCCCTGAGAGTGGAGCTTCGGCAGAAGTTTATCCAAGAGAACCATCTTTCCGCTCGTATTCAGTACGTATTTCAACGCTAATTCAGTAGGAAAGTCCTGGATGGAAAGAGGAGGCGTTTCGGGACGAGGAATCTTCTCCGTAGCATCTAACAATCAGCGCAATCAGAAGGTCGTACATAGCTCTTCGATGACTGTGGCTTCGACGCCTCGGATCAGAAAAGGGTGATTGCAGCACTTTCGCAGCTCCATCATGATGTTCATCAGCGAAGGCAAATTGCGATTGTCATTCCCAATACTACATGTTACGTCCCCTTCCAGTCGCTACAAGACATTTGTGTTGTGATCATACACAGCACGATAGAACTTCTTCTGAAGCGCTGTCATCTCCACGTTAATCACAGTTTCCTCCTTCGGCTTCAGCGACTTCTCCACGTCCTCCTTCATCCGTCGTAGCATCAGCGGCTTCAACAACTCGTGTAGTTTCTCCAGCTGCGATGCATCCCTTATGTTCCCAAAGTCTTCCTGGAACTTATTCGCATCATTGAATCGCTCGGGCTGCAAGAAGTTCAGCAGTGCCCACAGCTCTTCTGTGTTGTTCTACGCCTCACTCGCTTCACTAACACTCACTTGCAAGGGGGTTCCTGTCAGCAACAGTTTGCAGCCGAAATTCATTGTCCGAAGCACCTCGCCTAGCTTGTTTGTTTTCCCTTTCAACCGATGAGCCTCGTCCACTACCACACCTGACCAGGGGATGGACTTCAGCAACTCTCCCTCGGCCATGCAGATCTCATACGTGGTAACCAATACATCGAACTCCCCCAACTTCGACCGCCACTCGTACTTCAGGATGTTCTCCCTCGACTCGAGAGAGCCATGGAACACCACGACGTGCATGTCAGTCCACCGACGAATCTCCGACTCCCAGTGAGGCAACGTTGATAACGGAGCCACGACCAGGAAGGGATAACGAAGCTTGTACCCTTTCATCACTGAATACATGAACAGAGCGCTCTGCACGGTCTTGCCGAGACCCATTTCATCAGCCAGGATACTGTTGCGTCTGTTGATCCAGTTCCACAGCAGCCAGTTGATTCCCTCCACTTGGTAGGACCGAAGACGGTTGCCGTTTTTGAGCACAATGTCCTTCTGCTTCTTGTAGCTTCCGATAGAGGGGCGATAGGACGGTTCATGAATCTGAGCCGAGATATTGCGATTTCTACAGGTGATTCGACCCACCGACAGTCACAGATGGTTGTAGTACGCGTCGATCTTTTCCTTGTCCTGGAAGTCCTGGAACACTTCCCAACTCAGGTCCTTGTACTGAAGACTGTTCCACTTCACACAGAACTCCTTCACGAAGTTGCCATGCTCCCCGTACTCCGTCGAAAGAAGCAGTGCGTCGATGTCTTCGTTCCCCTGCACTTGGATGTCGTCCATCCTCACCTTCGGCACGATGCGCACATCCAGGATCCGATCCACCTCGGTGAAGTCAGGGTTGAAATAGACGTCAGTTCCGTATGCACTGAGGTCGAAAAGGAGGTTCGGCTCGTTCCGGAGAAAGCGCTAGAGTTAAGGGTAGAAACGACGCAAACGATTATCTTCTGCTTCATTCGCGAACCCTCCAACTCCATTAAACTCGACTCTGTCTCCCACGAGCAGTGCAGATAGGAGAGATTCTTCCACTTCACCAAATACATCTCAACATTTTCCTGCTGCTCTAAAAATCACTCCATTCAAGAAGGAGTACGAGATTCGGAAATGTTGGACCAACGCTCCGTTTCAAGACGACTGCCGTTTACTAGATAACGGGTGTTCATGGAGCGGAGGATGGAAATCCAGCGATAGATAGGAAGAGTCTGGCGATAAACAATCGCCTCAACATGGGGAGATATATCAACATCATCCCCTAGCGAGACCCTATTTGTTAGAGAAAAAAGAGAAACACACATAATTGTTGAAGCGTTCGTTTCATCATCTTCATAGACAGGTTGCTTGCTTCGATTATTCCTCTTACGACCTGCAATAGAGGCTAGACATAAAATACAACCAAACACACCTACCAGTACGCTTCACTTTTGATGGTTCCTCATCGTCCTCCAGCTCCATGCTGTCTTTGCTCTCTGTCTCCTCTTCCTCTTCGGTAACTTCCTCATCAACCACAGTTTCAGATTCATCCTCCGTGGTTTCCTCCTCTGTTTCCTCACTATCTCTTTCAAAAGTGTCGCTTGTAGCATCATCTTCAGAATAGACCACCATAAGGGTATCTTCACTCTGGGACGAGGCCTTATTAGGTTCCTTCCTACAAACATGCATTAGCATACTCAAAATGCCTCAAATGAAAATTCACCACTCCCACAGCCACATATTCACATCACCCTACATGTTTTGATCATCTGAACTCATCTCAGTATAATTACGTAATGTCCGGATAGATTCTTTAATGACTCAAAAATACTGTATAAAAGGAAATATAGTTTCGAAATAACCCAAAAGACGAAACAAGTTTTTGACTTTATGGCCACAAAAACTTGTCGTTTCAATACGATTTTTTTCAACAAATATTTTATATTCTCAGAAAACAAATTTTTAAAAAACACAGCTTTCGCAGCCTATACGACCGTTGAGAACTGTTCCAATTCATCACTCAGACTGCTCAGGTATAAATAAACATCGGTTCCATATCCCTCCATCGAAAATAACTACCATTCAGCCATTGATCGAACCGCCCACCTTCATGTCTCCCCCGAAGTAGCGAGAGTACATCCTCGATATCGGGAGGCCATAGCCCAGTCCGGCGTAGTGGTCGCGCATCACTGGGGAATAGGACAGCAAGTCATCGATATGGCCCGAATCCGAGTCGATCTTGTTGTTCTTGATGGCCTGCGTGGCCGAGTGGGTGTAGTACTTGTCCTCCTTCCCGTCGCCCATGAACTCGTAGTGGTTCTTGATGTGGCTGTTCAGGTAGAGGTCGTGCTCCGTCTTCTCGTAGTAGTGGAAATAGCGGTTCACCCAGGAGGGCGCAGCGGCCGTCGTGTACGTGTAGTTCCACACCTTCGACATCTCGCACCGAGGGATCCCTCCTCCCATGTCGGATATCTACGAATGGCCTCGCACAGCCACGCCAACCTTGATGGAGATGTCGTTGTCGCCGTGCGAGATGATCACGTTGATGGGCTCGGGGTCTGTCTCGCCCAGCGCCTTCATGTTCTCCATCGTCGCGCGCATGGAGTTCTTCATGATCTCGAAGATCATGTGATGGATGTGCGAGGGGATGTAGTCGAAGGGACTAGGGAGAAGAGAGTGCTGGCGTCCTACCGCAACTTGTTTGCAAAAAACACATTCACCGAGGGTGCTTTCCCATAGAATTTATCGGTCAGCTTCGAGCTTCGGTCGATCGCCTTCTGGATCGTGCTGTAGTCCAGCGTCTGGATTCGACCGCCTACGTCATCAGGAGGGGAGAGGAATACCTGGACGAGCCAAACTCTTCGCGTACTGGCCAAGAAGCATGATAATTGAGATGTGGAATGACACGAAGTCGTTGAGACACACGTTTATCATCTCGTTTTCAAAATCCGTGATCGGAGACTTCTTCTAGACATCACGCTCACCCAGCAACTCCACCTCCTCGCGCATTTGCTTCAGCTGACACACGCCACAGGCCATCAGTGGATACACATGCTGCAAATCACGCTGCACACGCGCCAGACGTGCAGTAAACTCGGTGTCTTCCATGATTGTTTTCGGTATCTCCATATTCTGGATATCGGCCTGACACCTATTATACAGAGAAATCAGATCGTTTGTAGCGGGCATTTCACTCAGTTGACAAGGCAAGGAACTCAGAACAGAGGTTGTTGCCTTTATTTTAATCCATCTTACTAAGTTACAGCAAAGCGAAGGGGTAGTTCAGACGAAATAAAGCGCGCCAGTGAGAGTCGTACGGGCATATTGTTCTGGGATTCGGCATACTTCTTCAGTGTCTGGATGGAGAGAGGTGTTGGACGATTCGGATTTCGAGGAATATGACTCATTAATCCTCTCCTCCCCACATAACGCGGGATTACGTCAACACCATGACGTAGGAGCGAAGATATGCAACTAATGCGCGAAATCATATACTAAGAGATCTATTAGAGGTACTCTACTCGAATTCGAAATATGGAATTCCAAAAGAATGATCAATTGGTAACAAACAGGATTTGACACATCCAAACCAAATACAATGAATCTTACAACCAGAAAACGCTAAAACGCAACCCGTTTCCATTTCTACATCCACAGCACATATCATCCGTACCTCTTCACAGCGAATCCACTTTGTAACGCGATGTGACTTGTCCAAATACAATCCGCTCTCACCTGTCTTCGTCCCGGGCAAAGCGATCATAACTGCATTGTTTTCGCTCTACTCTAACAAGACATAACAAGGTCTACCAGAGATGTCAGTCTGTCCCACTGCAGTCTGGGGATGCCGCAGTAGAGCACGATTCCGCTCTCGTTCACGTCGTTGTACAGTCGGATGAAGTGGCAGAACCCATCCTCGTCTTCGTACCAACCCTCCCCATTCGGCAGTTCATCGATCAGCGTCAGTTCGTCCAGGACCACCGTCTTATCGCCATCTAATCGCTCCAAGTAGCTCACGCAGATCCGAGGGCCGCTCTTCCCCAGCGGCACACCCTCCTCTGAGGGACTGTCGATCGCCACGGCGTCGTCGTACTGCCAGCCGAACAGACGAGGATTCGGTACGCGGGGATAGAGCAGCTGGTAGATCCTTCTTACCCAGGAAACTCGAGTCGCCTTCGCAAGTTGCTCTGCAGATTCTCTCTCAAATATGGTTTTCCAGAAAAAGGGCTGATTTATGATCTCCAAGAGAGACGAGTGCGAAGAGGCGGCTGAGATGAGATCAGAGGAGGAGAGAAGGGAAAACAGGCGAGAACTCCCCAGCAAGAACAAGATCCTCATGCGCATCAACCGAGCGGACAGCGCGCAACTGCTGGACTTCTTTTGAACCTCTGCAAGCTCTCGGTTCTTCGCGTCAAGGTCTTGAGAGAGAATGGAGATGTCCCTCTACATCTCAGCTCCAACGGTGTGCAGACATTCGCAAGATCGGTTTGGTATTCCAAAGAGGATATCTTCATCAACAGTCTCTTGCGAGCCTGGTTCTTCGCCTCCAGTTCCTGCGCAGTAGATGAAAGCTGTGCCTTCTTCGCAGACAAATCGGATAGAATCATCCTAATTCGCACGGAACGACAACTAGTACTCATGCACCTGCAACCTGGCTTCAAGAGAGGGTGGTGGAAATATCTCCTCCACCGTGTATGTGAGTCTCTTCTCGCGAATCCAACTCGTTGAATTATCCCACTCGATACCGTAGTCACCTTTTTTATCTATTTTGACTGATGCAGAATATACACCGTTTCCAATATACTTCTCCGAGTCCAGTTGCATCTTCTGAATCTTCCCATCCTTTAACGAACCAAATCCAAAAACAATATCATAGGTATCTGTACTAAACGTCCATCTCAAAGTAGTTCCTTCTTTGTCAATACGAATGGGTAGTAAAAATGTTGATCCAGGACTAATTAAGATATTATTACCTTTGATCAGAATAGTTTGATTCTGCTCTCTACGCATCATCCATATCAGTCAAAAGTCAAACAGGAACAAAGACGATACATCCTTGTACTTCTGGAAACACTCTTCCATCCCTGTATCTATCGATCACGCCACTGCTCAACCTGATACGTAAACAAAAATAGTAACAAAAAATGTTGAACAAACAGAATACCTATTGATATTATTTACTTTGGGTACATATTTCCGCTCCTTCCTCAATTCCATACTTAGTTGTAAACAAATCTCTACGCTTCACAATACCGATCATCACCCACCATTCTGATAAATCTGCTGAAGTGTATAAAATGTGTTCACTCCAAAAGAAAAAACCTTCATTTCCGGGATGTCTACACCTCATCTTCCTTTTTCACCATTACATTGCCCAACAAACTCTTCGCACGAATACAGCGCAAAATATAGTGTCGAAAACTCCCTCCACTTATCCAGTCTCTCGCACTGCATCCGTCGACACTCGAAGAACGAATAGACACCCAGCCGTAATGAAACCAGGTTTGGTAAATCTGCTAATCATTTCCCTCCATTCTCCTACTGTTCAAAACCAAAGAATCTGCGCAATAGAATGCATAGTTTCCTATTTCCACAGTATTCAATGCGTCGAGAGACGATAACTGTAATGACTCACATTTCAAAAAAGCATATGAACGATTTTCATATCCATCAACTTTATTGGCTGAACCAATTTTTAAATCGTGCAGCAAGGGAAGGTTTTTCAGCGAAAATTGCGAAAAGTCAGCAAAAGATCCATTTCCAATCAAAATTTCCTCTAAATATGGACATTCCGAAACTTCGAACGATTTTACCACTCTCTTGATCATATCTTTCAGAGCAATTGCATTGTATACATCGCACCGTTTACAAGACGTAAAACTATCCTCTCCAATGAAAATAGTCTTTAGTTTTGGCATTCCAGAAATCCTAAATGTTTTGCATTTGGAGGCAACTCCATTTCCCACTACAAGTCTCTCCAGATTTGAGAAATCTTCTAAACAAAACGAAGTAAGATCTTCAATCGATGGATCTACCATCACTATACCCTGCGCAAAACGAGCCTTTTCCAAGTCTAACGTTTGCTGTACTAGCAAGTCATGAGCACGTGTGGCCGCAAGTTTTTCTGGAATTTCACGTTGTGGAGGCGTTGTGACACAGTCTCCCACACACTGTCCATCAGGATTTTGGAAAATAGCCACATAAGGCAGTGTGTGAAAAGAAGGTTCTTGTTCAGAATCAGAAACATAACGAAAAACACGAGAATCCGTGAGAGAAGAAGGAAGAGTGGATGGAATAGGAATATCCTGTGTATACAAGTAGACAAGGTGATTGATCAGTGCAAAGTCACGAAGGTAATATCGATCATTGGATGTGGAATCAAGTAGTTTGAAGATACGAAGCAAAGTCTACAGTTTAAAGATAGAACGAATACTACTGGACGTGCGCGATTAATCTGGCGATAAAACCGTTGGATTTCCTCAGATATCAGATAATTCCCTCGTGTCCTGATATCCATAAAGAAACGAAACGCTCGTTCCATCTCTTCTACAGTAATCACGGAAACTATCGATCCAAGGAAAACAGAAGAGGGAGACTTAGGTGGTTTTCCTGGTGGCTGAGAAGAGCTGGGAAGAGGAGGAGGTACGATACGAGTTGGTTTGGGAGGTAAGACTTTGGGAACTCCATTTGAATCAACTGAGGTCGTCGAATCGAATCGTTTTCGTTCAGCAGGAGGAAATGGAGATTTCTTCAACGAATTAGACCGAGAGAGATGATCTTGTGTAGAATCCGTATCCGAAATGATAGAAGGAACCGACTTTGACTCCGGAGTGGTAGAATACACCAACTCAGAAGTAGAAGAAAAGAAAGAACTATACGAAGAATAAGAGGAATCAGAGTAAGAGTTTGCCCAATCCCAATCATCATCATAGGAAGAGTTTATTTCTGATTTTGATTTTGAAGGAGTAGAAGGAGTTTTTGGAATTGGTTTTTCTGATGGTTTGGGCTTTGCAGGAATAGGTGGAGGCAATGGAATTGGTTTTTCTGATGGCTTGCGCTTTGCAGGGATAGGTGGAGGCAAAATTGGAACTGATAGTTTAGGTTTTGCCGAAGATGGAGGAGGAATAGGAGCCAGTTTTTCTTGCAGATCAGGCTTTGCTGCAGAAGTGGGCATTGAAATCGGAACTTCGCTGCCATTCGCCTCTTTATCAACTTTAGCCTTTGAGTTTGCTTTAGACTTTGCATTTGGTTTCATTTCAGCACTTTCACTCATATTATCATGAGAATCTGTGTCCAAAGGAAATGGACGGAATTCAGAAAAATCAATATTCCTCCCAGTATCGTTGTTTTCTGAAGCGAATAAATTCCTCTTTCCCTTATTATTCTTTGATACTTGTTTCGCCCTTGGTTTTGTCCCCTTTGCTGATTTTGTACTCTTGAGAGATTTCACCTTTGTAGCAGGAACTGGATCAGAAAAATCCGATGATCCTATGTCAGATGAGTCATCTTCAACTGTTTTTCTGTTAGTTTTCGACTTCAAACGCGATTTTCCCTTTCCTTCTTTCACAGCTCCTCCTAGTTCATCCTCATTTACTGGTTTCTCTTTTAGGACAGTCGACTGAGATCGAAGCCTTGACGGTTTCGATTTAAATGATGGAGACTGGGATTTTGGAGTTGTTCCAGATAGCGACTGTGATCTACTTTTTGATTTGATCTTTGGAGACGAAAATGGCTGCTCAGCTATCTTCTTTGTATTTTCCAAAGCTTTCAAATCTTCCTCTAAAACAGTACTCTCATTCTGTTTTCCTTTCATATTAGTTCCTGAAAGAGACTGAGGAACCGAAGTAGCACTATTACTCCTGCTATTAATATGTATAACTTGGTTAGAAACTGTGCTATCAGATCCCCCTAAAGGAACCGTAGGTATTGAATTAGATGTCAGATCAACTGGAGGCATCATATTTGGATAGGAAACATTAATAGGTCCTGTTTCTTGGAATGGCATATTGTACACCTGATTAGAAGGTGCTGGTGTTGATAACTGATTCTGTGTCATCATACTATATTCCTGACTTTGAGATGGAAATACTGGAGTAACTGAAGGCTCTACTGCCATGGGGGGATAAAGAGGAGTAGCAGTATATGGTGGTACTTGAGGATAATACATGTTAGGTGAGGTACCATAACCATTTGTAATAGGTATGGATTGATACTGCAAAGCTCCATCTGTAGAATAGGAAGCAAATTCTTGATTACTAACACTAAGATTGTTGTTATTGGCATGAGGAGAAAACAGGCCAGAATTGACTGAACTAGGATAGGCTGGAATAGGTGCCACTTCCTCTATTTGGGAATGAGGAGTAACTTCGATGTTCTTGGAACCAGAATTTGAAAGAACAGAAGAAATTACTGAATCACGTGGATAAAATGGAATAGATTGAGGTTCTTGAGAAACTGATTGAGGTTCTTCATTTGGTTGTGATGATAGAAGTGATCGAATTACTGTAGCACGTGGATAAAATGGTATTGATTGAGATTCTTCTTGAGGAACTGATTGAGGTTCTTGAGAAACTGATTGAGGTGCTTCTTGAGGAACTAATTGAGGTTCTTCATTTGGTTGTGATGATAAAAGTGATCGAATTACTGTAGCACGTGGATAAAATGGTACTGATTGAGATTCTTCTTGATAATATGAAGGATAGGGTTCAACTCCCTCCTGCGGAGGATAAGGAGGATTTGAACCTACCGGATAAGAATTTAGATTTGGATAAGCGGGAACATCTAATGAAGGATAGGCAGGATACGAAGGCATTTCTTCCTTTCCATCGATCCATTGACCAGAAAACTCTACTTCACCATTAGTTCCAAAAGACTGTCCTATTCCATTCCGTTTTCCATTTCGAAACTCACCAGAATAAACACAAATGCCTGATCGAAATTCCTTCCCACTTCCTTCACGAATCCCATTTCTAAAATTACCACTATACACCATTACATCTGATTCATATTCCTTGCCAGTTCCTTCGCGATAAAACTTATCACCATCGCTAGCATATTCTCCCGAGTAGATAAGATTGCCATTCTTATCGTACTCCATCATTTTAGGACCTTCAAACCGTTTTAGTATACGGAAGAGTTTGCCCTTCGAATAAGTGCATATCTCAGATATCGTGCCATCGGGGTGGTAATGATAGACTGTATTGCAGTATAAACCAGATTCCATATCAATTACACCACTTGATTCTAACTGATCCTTTTCGTTATACAAGTGCATCACGTAATTATTGGAGTCGACAGAGAGCGAAGCGTTCAGCTTCAATCCATTCACATAAACAACATCTATATATTCCGTTCCGTCCTCTTTGTACTCTCGTCCAATTCCATTACGCACTCCGTCTTTATAATAACCTTCATACACGGTAATACCATTCACTTTTTCATAACCATAGCCATTCTTGTTATTTCTGGAAAATGAACCAGAAAAGATAGGAATACCACCTTCAAATATTTTAGCCTCTCCTTCTATCGATCCGTTCACAAAAGTGCAGCTTAGTAAACAGATACCGTTATTGTCGAAAAGGGCAGCCTCCCCATTAATAATATCGTTTTTGTATTTGCAATCCATGTACTCATCTGAGTGAGGAGATTCGAAATAGATACGAGCGTCTCCTTCAAGTTTTCCGTCTACATGCCCCACAGTGATATGGTCTATTACATACCCTTTTAGATAGCCCTTAAATGCATTTTTAGAATGCCTTATATCTATGTCGCTCGATAATACTAGAAATCAAGCAAATGACAGCAACAAATACTCTCCTCACCACTAGGGTCTGGAAGAAATCGGAGCATGAAATGAAGCTCACTATTTAAAGGATATTAGATTTTTCAATGAATACGGACTAAGCTAAGATTACTGCATTATAGTATACACACTTACCAAATTTGAACTGCATACTATTTTTCACAATCCTACTGTAGACATGAGTAATCCGTTTTTAAGACTTCTTGGAAGTGTAGCAAATAATGAAGGGTATATGGGTACTTTTTAAGAGTGATTCCAATAGTCTCCTTAAAGACACTCTTTTTCGGATCCAGGAGGGGAGTAAATGCGAAATTTTAAATAATATAGTGTTTTTGATGGTGGATGAAAGTGTTCTCTCTGTGTTTGACTGGATCTATCGAAAACCATGTACTTTCTTTATTGTAGCCAAGGTATGGAGTTAAGGTGCAGAATTCTAATGCTTAGATGGAGATCATAGACGATATTATGAAATGCAGAGGAAAAGAGACTATGACTCGTGATGTATATCTTTATTGGATCTCTCTATGTATAGAAAATGTATTCGTTCGTACAAAATCTTCTTTTTCGAAAAATCAGTCACATCAATACTACAAATCAACCATTTCCAGTAGCAGTGAATTACCCCATAGAGAATAGGATGTGTATACTGACGAGAAGCAGACAGTGCTGGATACCTCTTTCTTTTCTCCCTTGACTTACGAGTGCTTTTTTGAGTACTGCCTGACAGTAGAGAGTCCTTTGATGTTCAAATTACACGTTGCTACATCAGACTACTTCCTGATATTCCCTTCATTATATTCTATGAAGACAACGATATCGACTATTGGATGGCTCAGGAGTTCAACGCGTCTGGCTGCGTTACCACTACACTGATAGACAGCCATCGAACGGTGAGCAGCGATCAATTGGCGTCGATGGTGCGACCACCTACAGCAGATGAAGACTGCACATGTCACTTCGCAACTCTTCTCATCTCATCATCGTCAGCCTCATTTCATCAGCAACTATTCAGCGACCACAACGACTCTTTTGTCATGATGTTCAATCACTTTTCTATGGATTCCTCGTTTTCTCTTACTCCTCCACTTACAACTACCTGCGAATTACTTCTGCGCTACTCTCCTCATCCCTATTCTACCTTCCTCATCGACGCAGATCGCTACTACAGCGAGCTAAAGATTTTGCAGTCGATCAGATCGGGAAATTGGCAATTGCTTTCCGAAGATGTCCTCGCTACACTTCCCATCGATCACTCATCGGCTTCTCAGTCGTCTTCTACTGACTATACAGAACTGATTTACCAAAAGGGGTTGTTTTGTTCCTCTGAAGATCAGCTAGAAATCGAAATACGTCAGCTACTAAAAGCGGTCGTCACTCTTTCTTCAGTTCCTTATCTGACGCCCTCCAACCACACTCGATTGGCGGAAATTGTTCGGAAGGGTCTTCAGCAACGTATTGATTGTGGGGAAGCGAAAGTGCAACGCTGGAACGAGTCTGTCGATGCGGAAACGAACTTGAAAGAGGCCTGGTTGGAGTCAGGACTGTGGTCTCTCATGAATCGAATCCAGGGATCTTTTAACTCTCGTCATTTGGTGATAACAGACTTGACTCTTCTCCCAGAAGAGCAGAGAAACTGGGAGCACAGTTCGCTCTGGATTCTGTCGATTCAACAGCTGCTACGCCTTCTCGGATTCGTGTGTCTCATCGAACTGACAGTAGACTAGTAAATGACGATGAACGATAGATTTCTCTTGAAACTCCTGACCTTCAATTCTGTGTGAACATCCTGCAGAAGGTGGTAGCATCCTCCTCTGCTTCTACTATGCTGATGTTGCTGCCTCAGGACATCTCTTCGAAGATCGTCTCGGCTTTACCCGCACCTGAGGTACTGCTGGTCGATCGACGATTTAGGAGTGGCTGCGAAGTCCACCTGGAGCTGAACGAAGTGGAGACGAGAACCATGCAGCTTTTCAGCTTGAAACAAATGTTAAGACAACACTACCTTACCAAGGAGGAAATGGATGATGTCAGGAGGATTTTGAAACCGTTTTGTGATGAAGAAGTGCTGGACACTGCATTAAAGAATTTGGAGATGAGAAACTTGTAGGGAACTTTTTGCTCGAGTGATGAATAGATCGCTACAACTCCAAGATGGGTATAGTATGATCGACATATCCGTAAAATCGGGAAACGCCTCATTTTTCTTTGTTTGTTAAATCGACCAAAGTGCCGTCTGATGTAGATGTTGCGATAAATACAGATGCGTATTTTGAATATAGCCGAAAAACCATCTGTAGCGAGAGAAGTTTCGAATATTCTATCCAGAGGGCAGCTCCGCTCTGTAATTCGTAATGAATGAGTTTTTAGTCTAGAGAAAAGGAGCGTCGCAATACAACCCTATTTTTGAGTTTCGGTGCCAAGTTCTATCTCCATCCGATGACATGGTGTTTTCTTCAATGGCAGGGCACATGATGCAACTCGATTTTCCAGATTCCTACCAGTTTGTTTCACTTTCCATAATAAAATCAAGATCATGGAGAAGTGTTGATCCCGCGCTTCTTTTTCATGCTCCTGTTTATAAGACAATCAACAGCAAGATGCAGCCTATCTATAGTAAAAGTGTTTTATCGTAGTAAGAATAGAGCAAATTCAAACAGAAGCGAAGAAGTGCCAGGCACTCTGCCTTTGGCTTGACTGCGATCGCGAAGGGGAGAACATTGCATTTGAGGTAATTGATTGTGCAAAAAAGGTAAATGCATCAATCTTCATCTATCATATCCCTTTTTCGTTTTCGTTCCTTCCTTCACTCCAGGAGCTCATTTTTCGGCTCTCATTCCCTCAGACATCTGGAACGCAGTTCGTACTCTTACTCCTCCTGACGAAAACCAGTCAAAGGCGGCCGACGCCCGTCAGGAAATCGATCTTCGCATAGGCTGCGTCTTCACCCGATTTCAGACGCTTCTCCTGCGCAATTCTACCCCGGAGATCTCGAGCACCATTTCCTACGGACCGTGTCAGTTCCCCACGCTCGGGTTCGTCGTGGAACGGTATCTCCAAAGACAGGTAGAGATGTGCAGCTCCGTCAAGAGAAGAATTTCGTTCCTGAGCCCTTTTGGCTGATCGCAGCAAGTGTCAAGGCAGTGGATCATGCGAGCCAGAACGGAAATCAGGTGGTGAAGTTGAAGTGGGCGCGAAATCATCTGTTTGACAAACTTGTTACAGCTACGCTGTTCTCGCTGATCTGCAAGGAGAAAAGAGGGGTTGTGCTACAGTAGGAGATGTGAATGAAGCAAGAGATAGGATGACCGAGCGGAAAAAGAACAAGTTTAAACCACTACCACTGAATACTGTGGAGTTACAGAAGAGGGTAGCGAAGTACTTGAAAATTAGTTCAGAAGAAACGATGAAGATATGTGAATCACTCTACCAAAAGGGATTTATCAGGTTCGTTAGACATGTTCGTTATATCTAGTTATCCGCGTACTGAAACCGCTGTTTTTGCTTCAGGAACTGACTTTCAAGGCTTGATCCAAGTTCAAGCAGCGGCAAGTGAATGGGGAGGTTATGCACAACAGCTTCTAAACGGTAGCTTCGCAGCTCCACGTGCAGGAAAGGGAGATGATCATGCGCATCCTCCAATCCATCCAACAAAACTACTGAATCGAGAGAGTGCGGGAGGAATTGGTGGAGGGTTGGATGCATCCCATGTGTATTCAGTTTATGAATATATAGTGAGACATTTCCTGGCTTGTTGTAGTCGTGACAGTGTTTTATCTGAGACTGGTGAGAGAGAATAGAATCAGTAATTGATAGATCTGCAGGTGGGCATTGGAAGCGAGTCGTTCACCGCACGAGGAACTATTATTCGCGAGCGGAACTATCTAGACGTATTCAAATATGAGCGATTGAGCGAAAATGTTCTTCCTAGTTTTGTAGTGGGGGAAGAGGTGGAGATCGTCTCTCTTACTGTTGAGGAAAGTACAACAGTGGTATCCATTGGTACTTTCCTGTTCCATAGGCACCCGAGCTTCTTTCTGAACCCGAATTAATCGCACTGATGGACAAAGAAGGTATTGGAACCGATGCTACGATCTCTGAGCATATTGCAACCATCCAAAATCGCGAGTATGCGAAGAAAACATCGGCTAACCGATTTACTCCTACGAACATTGGTCTTGCTCTAGTTGAAACATACATGTATCTCCAATATCCGCTCTATAAGCCGTATCTCCGAGCCCATATGGAACGTGAATGTACAGCTATCAGTGAAGGACGCGTACACTTCCAGCAAGTGATCGATAGCTGCATAGGCGAGATGTCTTTGGTGTATCAGGATGTGAGTGCAAAGAAAGAAGTCTTCAAAGACACGTTTATCCAGTTTATGAACAAACGCATCCCCGAATTGGCCCTTCCTGTAGCGTCTGTGGCAGCAGTGATCACTGAGCGCTTGATTCCGTGTATTCAATGTGGAGGAGATCTTAATCTCATGGCTCAGAAACGAGGAGAGGTTGTAATTCGTTTTCTCCAGTGTTCTGTTTGCGGAAACTCATTGTCTTTGCCTGCCAAAGGAGAGATTGTTCCTCTCTCTTCTCACTGTCCTCTCTGTTCGTACTCTCTGTTACAGATTCGAAATGGAAAGATGAATGTGGATGGCTATTTCCTATGTCCCTTTTGTTATTCAAACCCTTCTGCTCGTAATGGAATTGATATCGAAAGTCTTCCTGTCGGCTTCACTCTTCCTTGTTTCAAATGCAATTGTGACTGCCCTTTTGCAAGTCTGTTTTGAGCAAAGTTGTCACTTGTAGAACCAGAAGAGGTTGTTATATGTCCTTGTTATGATTGTCGAAAAGGTCAACTTATCCTGCGGAAAACAAGAACGAAGAATTCCTTTTCGATTCGGTGTACTGCACCAAACTGTCGATGTGGAGTCTTGTTCAATGAAGCGCTTATTCAAGATGTTAAAAGAAGCCATGAAATTTGCCACCGGTGTTCAGGTAAGGAGCGAGAAAGAATAGACAGTAGATTTGTTGGGGATTTCAATTCCATTGATTCAAGTTACGTTCCAGAAAGCTTCTTCAGAGCTGCGTAATCCCATGAATGTGTGTATATGTGGTCATGATGAAATGGCGAAGCATGTGGGAGTGAGTTTCACTCGTCCTATTGACTTTGCTGCTCGTCCATTTTCTTCTGCAGATCTTGCTGCCTGCGCTAACAATGAGACTCTCAACAAAAATAGCAGTGACACTCCTAATAGTGTGCAAGGATCAGAGGGAGTTTCATCAAGTAGAATCATGTCCATGTGTGAATGTAGAGTTACTCTGGCTGGAGCCAATCGCTTCTGTTAAGTCGAACAAAAAGAACCCTACAGCAAGTACTGTTCCATCGGCGAAGAAAGCAAATCCTCCTTTGCTCCCTCCAACTCAACAGAGTCATTCAGTGCAACCGTTTTCTCCCAATCAACCCTTCCCTCCAAATCAGCGCATCCCTCCAAAGCCCCAGTTTTCAAATCAGCATTTCCCTCCAAACCCATCGGATGCTTCATCCATATGTTGTGCATGTGGCGAGCCGGCAGTGCTTCGTGAAACACGTCAGGGAGTGAATGCGGGTCGTCGTTTTTATTGCTGTGCAAAGCCACGTGAAAAGCAGTGCAGTTTCTTCCTGTGGGCAGATGATCCGCGAGTAGCAAGCTTAGGAGCCAATTCGTCTTTTATCCAATCCAATCCCAACGATCGCTATAACGATGTTACCTGTTATAGCTGCGGGCAAAAGGGACATTTTGCGAGTAGTTGTCCGAACAAGAATAGTGAGAAGAAGCAGAACACATCGAAGAAGTTCAAACCGGAGAAAAAGACAGTGCGGGCGAAGCGAACGTGCGGTATTTGCCACCAGCCTGGGCACACGAGAAAGACGTGTCCATTGGCCAGCACATCTCAACCTCCAAATAGTTCGGACTTCACGACTGATTATGCAGTGGATTATGGAGACATGAATCAGGATGAGTTTGGCGATGTGTACTGGGAAGCGTAACTTTAGCTCATTGTTTGTTCGATCAAATTTGATTTTGGTGAGGATGGATTCTTCTGAATTGGATCTAAATGCGCTGTCTGTTGGTGTTGATTGTGGCCGCTGATCAGATAGATAACACAACTCATCGCCGAGTGTAGGAAAAGAAATCTTCCTTCGGGTGGTAGTAAAAGTGAAGTTGTATGCTGTGTGATTTATTGCAATCATTTTTTTAGGTAAAACGTTTGACAGTAGCGATTGGGACAGCCAAGAATTCAAAAGATGTATATTATAAGCTTTCTTGTTATACTATTTTGTAGAGTTCCAAATCTGAAGAGAGAAAGGCGAAAGAAGTTGTTTCCAAGGAAAGCGATAGTGATGATGATATTGGCCCTATGCCATTGAATACAAAGAAGGCAGAAGAAGAGAAGTCGAATGTGCAAGAAGAAAAGACTACTTCAAAAGAGGAAGATAGTGATGATGATATTGGTCCTATGCCATCAAATACGAATAAGCAAGAGGAGTCAGTACCAGTCTCTCAAGAGAACGCAAATGATGATGTTGGCCCTCTGCCTCCTGCTTCCGCGAGTCCCGAGAATGAAAGGCCTCCAGAAAAGGAGACAAACAGTGTAAAATTGATGTAGTCTTGACTCTAGTTCCCACTGTCGATTCGTACTATCTTTCAGATCTTCCCTGTGCAGCCATGTATGAAAAGTCGTATACACATCCTTCCCACGTGGTTCTGTCGTGCGTCACTCCCAAAACGAACTATCTCTACACTGCAAGTGTAAACGGCAGTGTGAAGATCTGGAAGAAATTCCCAATTGTATCTTCTCTCTCTCTTTTCTCATCTAGGGAATCGAGTTCGTGAAGCATTTCTATGCCCACAAAAGCTGCGTGACCTCTCTTGTCTCCTCTTGTGATGGCTTGTATGTAGCCTCAGCAGGGAATGACCAGCGTCTTATTATCTATGACACCATGGTCTTTGACGTCATCCAGATCATAACGCTCGATTTTGTTCCCGGACCTGTCTGCTGGGTGCACAATAATTCTATGAATTCGTACAATAGGGATGGGCCTTCTCATTAGACCTTTGTTAGCAGTTGCTAATTCTACGACTCATGATATCCTGGTGTATAACATTGAAACTTCGAAGCCCATTTTTACCTTCCATTATCACAAGCATCCGATAGTCGGCATTGTATTCCATCCTCTTCACAATTTCGCTGTTTCTCTCGACAAAAACGGCACGTTCTCGTATTGGATACCACAAGATGGATCTGTTCCCAAGCAATTTTTGGAATTCCGATATTTAATATCTACTGATCTTTACCTGTTCAAAAAGAACTATGTGACTCCCATGTCTCTTTCCATCAGTCCAAACGGCAAATACATGTCTGTTTTTGGCCTTGATTGGAAGGTTTGGATTTTATGTTGGTGACAAACAGATGTATATTTTCGACGTAACAACAGGCAAATTGATCCAGCAGCTCGATGAAACAAAAGAGGCATACGAGACTCTCTTTGAGAAGGAAATGCTACTCGTTGACTCTTTCCACTTCGCTAAACGGATTAAACTTGAAACATCGATCCAAGAAAAGGTTAGTGCTATGGAATTCCTTAAATCAAGGCTATTTCGGAAGGTCTTTCTTCTCCTATTAATGGAGTGTTCGATCGAACAGAGCGTTTTATTCTCTATGGAAGTCCGTTTGGTGTGAAAGTTGTTCACGTACGAATCGAAGTTCCATCTCATATAGATTTCATCGGGTGAAACTGCTGTGATGATGGGTGAAGTAGAGAATTCAGAACGATTTTTGCACTTGAGCTTATTTCAGGGTATTTCGCATGTTTCCTCCCAGTTGCAAATCAAGCTTCGACGCAGTCAACCTACAGATCCGTCGTTGGGGAATGAGGTTCCCACAGGAAAGCACTTCGATGGTAATATAGAGGAGGCGAGTGATCCTTGCGTGTTTGCGACCTCATTTGAGAAACGTCGTTTTTTCATTTTCTCAAGACGTGAGCCCGACACCACAGAAGAGCCGCGTGATGTGATTAATGAGAAGGAAGTGGCAGAAGACGATATCCTGAAAGAAGAGGGCGAAGAGCCGAAGAACTTCTTGGCGAAGCGAGTCATCCTTCGAACTTCGATGGGAGATATTGAACTGGAGCTGTGGGGAGACATTGCTCCGAAGGCGTGGGAGTAGGAGAAGAGGATGATGCATAGAGTGGAGAACTTTTCAAACCTGTGTCGAAACGGGTACTATGACAATGTCATCTTTCATCGCGTGATCAAGAACTTCATGATTCAAGCAGGAGATCCCACTGGAACGGGATACGGAGGTGAGAGCATGTGGGGAAAACCGTTCGAAGACGAGTTTGCAAAAGGAGTGGTGTTTGACAAACCCTTCTTGCTGGCAATGGCGAACAGTGGACCAGCTTCCAATGGCTCGCAGTTCTTCATCACGACTGCACCTGCAGCTTGGCTGAATGGAAAGCACACAATCTTCGGGAAGGTACTGCATGGACAGAGTGTGGTGAAGGATATTGAGCGTGCTCGAGTGAAAAACGACACCACATATCACCCTTTCGATGACATAAAGATTATTAGTACAGAGACATATAAATCGTAACGGATTTGTTGAAGAAAACAAGGAACCAACTAAGAAACACCATGTAAAACTATTGTTCACTGAGACTCAAGTCGGATCTCCTGAGCATAATACACACAGTCAAAAGGGGTTGCAACACAAGAGGTATCAAATGACATATCACAACTGAAAAGGTCTATTTCAATTGATACCTCACTTGAGTTTATGAAAACTGGATAAGAAGAACAGATTTCACTGCAATCTGGTAAAACACGCGAGTTTGAATCACTTTGGGGTTTGTAGCAGAATTCAATACCTATATGTTGGCCTCGACGATGATGGGGCTACAATTGAAGTATCATACAAATATCAAACACGAGGCATCCTTGCTGTTTGCTGATTAGTGGCGCTTGGTTTATTCACAGTTTTCTACATTCTCGACACAAAGTGGAAAGCCTACTGCTCCACAGGAAAGCATATATTCGACTACAGAAGTGTCGATACAGAAGAGAAATGAAATCACAAAAAATTAACACAAACGAAAATTAATTAGAATCAAGCGAAGATAGTCCAATGAAATAATATTCCATTAATAATGCAATATTTTCATTAACAAACAGAAAACAGGCCATTATAAAAACTGATTTACTAGGAAAGACACTTTATCTCTGCACTCACTCGAGAGTTTATTCTTTGCTAGTAAAGAAGAAAAGCAGCTTTTTATCGCTCCTCTGCAATAATCCCGAATTGCTTCCGTCCCTACAATCGCAGGACTCTCCCATTCTTACCATTTCTCCACAGCGATATGCAAGCATCGACCATGTCAGCGATGATGTCGTTACAGACCACAATCGAAATCACAGCCTCCATAAACTGGAAGAATTCTCCGAAGACAGGATACTGCTCAGGAAGCACTGAAGCCAGTCCTACGCATAATCTCTCCCTCTTTTATCCACGTCCGGCAATAATCGAGATGATGTGAACACACTTCTTGCAGAAGAGGAGAATGAGGTCCAGCTGGTCGGTCGAACTTGCGGAGAATTCGCTCTTCATCTGAAGGTTCAGCTGGTATTCGCTCAGCCGACGGTGAACAAATCGCAAGATCTCTACGAACTTTGGATTCTGGACGAGCAGCCGCATATTGCCATCTACAGATTCACCATGAAAAATCACTGAAACATCTTGCAAATTGAAACAGCAATGAGAAAACTAGCGACACAAAATCGGGCTTATTTTGGGAAAGCATTAAAATCTCACAGACATGTGAAATGTAGCTTGTGTCATTTTGCACCA
The DNA here is from genome assembly GCA_000963465.1 of Blastocystis sp. subtype 9. Taxonomy (NCBI): domain Eukaryota; class Bigyra; order Opalinata; family Blastocystidae; genus Blastocystis; species Blastocystis sp. subtype 9. The sequence goes on from JZRO01000052.1 coordinate 38,607, forward strand.
AGTTAAAATTATCGCCTATCCGTCAATCCCAAAAAACAGATGTACTATGTGAGAGAGATGCTAACAAGAGAGCTCCAGAAATCGTGACAATTTTCTCAGCAACTGGTTCAGTAGACGGTACAAAGGAATCCATCATTGTAAGGAGAAAAAAGAGGAGTGATGCATCGGTGAGTTTGAGGCAGTGATGTGATTCATAGAAACAGTACAGAAGCTGTAGAGTGAGCAAGCGAACACGTGCGGCGACTGTGCGAGAGTCTCTGCCCCCATCTTCCCCAAATGACACGACTGACGAGGTGTCATCAGTTGTGGTGAGCAGTCCGATAAGGAGAGAAGGTAGCTGGAGAGAGACAAGCGTGTTGAGAAGATCCGGTTTTGCGTGAATGAGAAGTAAAGTGATGGTGAGAAGAGGTTCCGAGGGATACTGACGGAGATGGAGAAGGAAAGAGTGGAGATTGTCCGTCTGTGCAATGATATCAAGGAGAGAGTCTGCATAGAAAGTAAAGAGAGTATCATACTATCGCAGAGAGTGCAGTAGTAGAGAAACTGATGAAGAAAGAGAATAACGTTCATATTATGTAAGGTAGGAAGACGCTGGCAGATCTGATTCACAGTAGAAGGTTGGATAATTGCCGGATGGTCAGCTACATGATAAGACAACAGAAGTAGGAACAGTTATAACAGAGAAGTGCGAAGAGAGACATGACATAGTCCATCAGCACATTTTCCTGTGTTTGGATCTGCGTAATTCCTGCCTGAGAAATCGATTCGTCTGTGTTGCTGACAGGAAGAAAGCAGGGGTTGTAGAGACACTCGTAGAGGAAATGCAACAGCGGAGGGACCTCCGAAGCGTACTGATGCACCATCTCTTTCGGATTGCTGCCAAAGAGACGAAGAAGGTAGAGGAAGCACAGTTCCACGATGTGGGAATTCGAGGAATTGGTAATCGACTCTTGTACGAAGGAAAGAATGATATTTTGAAGAAGAGTGAAACCTAATCCACGGATCAGCTGATCGTGAAGTTGCTCTACATGGGAAAAAATGGGTGCAAGTACCGTTCGCTGCGATCTGGTTGAGAATGACAACAAGGAATTTGCACATTGTCAGAGTGCACTCACCCTCCTCGAAGATGTTGCGGAGCAAAGAAATGAAGTCATTGCTGATCAACACTTCCATATACTCGGCTAGAGATCACAGAACAAAAAAGGGCAAACAGAGCTGGATAAGAGAGGAAGCGAGGTGGAGCGTCAGTGACAGGACAGATGTATTGAACTGCTTGGAGTTTTGGAGGATTGACAAGGCGATGGTACAAAGTTTCTCGTTAAATGCTCGTGGGAAATGAACCACTACATAGCAGAACAGCAACACATCTACGATCTTTCGAAAGAGACTCGAGAAACATCAGCACCAATTCGCAAACAGCGTAATTTGACCAATAGATACTAAACAGATTAATTAAAATTTCAAGGAATGTATTGTCATTCGAGATTATGTTATTCAGTGCTATCCTTAATCACCACAACACATAGCTACGGGAGTGAAGATACAGAATAGTCTGCAGATAGACTACCAAACACTCTTCCAAAAGAGAATCATCCGAGGGAATAGACTCTGATACTGCTATGAAATAGTTACCAGTATCTGATAGGAGTGCCAGTAACGCATCATCTACAGTATTGACCGATTTCTCCACCAGAGCACTATGGAGGAGTTTGTATGCAGGGATCAAATATTGCAGATTATTAGAATCTTTCGATCCTAAAATATATCGAATTTGATCCATTGTTTCGTTCTGTGCAGTAGACATCGATTTCTTTTAAAACAAATCTTGATAGAGATGTTTTCAACTAACTAGAGGCAAAAAGAAATAATCTCTCTATCAATAAGGAAATCACTGATTTTTATGTCACTACATTTACAGATAGAGGTCAGATTGTTTATATTTTGAAGTTATAGTTTTTGTTCGAGACATCATTCATAGTGATAGAATGAATTGTAGGCATCCTATCTGTCGGATCTACAGCAATTCCTCGCTACAGAGGCTAAGAAAAGAGATTTGATCCTATTGAATGAAACGCTTACTTAGATGAAACTCCTTCCACCTCCACCAACATTTCAATCGCATCTTGTTCATTCTCCACATAGTTATAAAAGATGGCTTTCAGTAAGTAATTAACTACATGGAAGGATTGCTTATTTTTGAACACAAATCTGATTTACCCTATAGATGAAGGTGGTCGTGGAAGAGGAGGTTTTGCAGGAGGACGTGGAGGACGTGGCGGAGCCCGTGGAGCAGCGCGTGGTGGTCCTAGAGGAGGACGCGGAGGTGCTCGCGGAGGACGTGGCGGAGCTCGTGGAGGACGTGGTGGTCCTAAGGGAGGACGTGGCGGAGCCCGCGGAGGATCTAAAGTGACAGTTGAACCCCATAAGTTCGATATGACAGGGAAATCGTTATGAATAGGTTTGAGGGAGTGTATATCGCTCGTTCTGCAAAGGAGGATGTTTTGTGTACTCGTAACTTTGCTCCGGGTTGTACTGTCTATGGTGAGAAGAAAATCACGGTGGATCTACCCGTTGGAGACAGCTGTTTCTAGTAATGCATAGGGCTCGACTGGAGAGAAGATCGAGTATCGTCAGTGGAATCCGTTCCGTTCGAAGTTGGGAGCCGCTATTCTTGTGGGGTTGTTTAATGGTTGTGATGACTAGGGAGGAATTCGTGACATTTTCATGAAGCCCGGAAGCAAGGTGCTGTACCTCGGAGCTGCTTCTGGAACGACTGTCTCGCACGTCTCGGACATCGTGGGACCCGTAGGAAATGGGACTGGCTGTGACGGTAGGAAGGTGCCGTATACGCTGTTGAGTTCTCTCACAGGCCCGGACGTGACCTCCTGAATGTGGCGAAGACGCGGACAAACATCGTGCCCATCATCGAAGATGCTCGTCACCCGCTCAAGTACAGAATTCTAGTGCCGATGGTGGACACTATCTTTGCGGATGTGGCTCAGCCTGACCAGGCTCGTATTGTGGGCTTGAACGCGAAGTACTTCTTGAAGAATGGAGGTCATTGCGTCATTTCGATAAAAGCAAGCTGCATTGATTCGACCGCCTCAGCGGAGGCAGTGTTTGCTTCAGAAGTGCAGAAGCTGAGGGAGGAGAAGTTCAAGCCACTGGAACAGTTGACCCTGGAGCCCTACGAGAGAGATCATGCCGTCGTAACAGGAGAGTATCGTCCAAACGCGTAAATCGTTTATTGTGTTTTATTTGGGCTGTTTTCAGCAAACAGAAGCATATCGATAACACCAAGCCAACTCTTCTTAAGCAGTGAGGATGCAAGCACCTCCAGCAGCCTTGATCTTCTTCTCAGCAATGCTGC